>JAPYYA010003489.1:0-12801 GCA_028533165.1 Leontopithecus rosalia | reverse complement strand
AAATCGACTAAATCCCCCATTCAAAAGACACAGCCAAAACCCAATGGCATGTTACATCCAGACCCATTTCACATGCAAGGATACACAAAGACTCAAAACAAAGGGATGGAGAAAGATTTACCAACCAAATGAAGAGCAAAAATAAATAAATAAATAAATAAATAAATAAATAAATAAAAAACAGGAGTTGCAATTCTTGTATTGGATAAAATAGATTTTAAAGCAACAAAGATATAGTGGTAAAAGGATCAATGCAACAACAAGAGCTAATGATCCTAACACCCAGATACATAGAGACTTAGATTCAATGAGACAGAAAATTAATAAGGATATCAAGGACTCGGACTCAGATCCGGAACAAGTAAACTTAATAAATATTTATAGAGCTCTCCACTTCAAATACACAAAATATACATTCTTGTCAATACCACATCACACCTACTCATAGGTTTAAATGAAACATTGGTTGGTCATTAATAATACCCATTTTTTTTCAGAATAAAGCAGTATTTCCATTCACCCTCCCTCTTTCTCTTCCTCTTTCTTCCTCTCCTTTACTCATTTTTTTTTCTTTCCTTCTCTCAAAAACAGAAAGAAATCAACTTGTAAACCTCTAGATCCAGGTCAGCAATGTCTCTCTCATTGCTTGATTTTCTTCCTTCCATCCCTCCCTCCCTCTGTCCCTCCCTCCCTCCCTCCCTTCCTTCCTTCCTTCCTTCACCCCTTCCCTCCTCCCTCCCTCCTTCTTCTCTCCCTTCCTGCCTTCCTCCCTTCCTACCCCCCAAAAAAAATAGTAGTAAAAATAAATAATGTTTATTACTATAGTATTACATACACCTAAAATCTCATTTAATCTTCATGAAAGACTTCAAGGTTTGTGTTATTTTTCCAGTTTTCCAGATGATAAATTGGAGGTTTGTTAAGGTTAACAACTCTCTAGTTTTTGCTGTTGGTTAGTGGCAGGGCTGAACTTGAATTTTCTTTGACCACAGAGCCTGTACTCCCTCCTTGGTACAGTCTGCCTCATAGACCACATCTTTGTGAAAGTACCTGGAGTACTTGGAGTATGAGAATGAAACGGTTTGTCTTGAGCTGCAGTCAGTAAGCTTTCTTGTAAAGGACCAGATAGTAAACCTCTTTGGCTTTGTGGGATACATAGAGTCTCTATCACAACTTCTCAACTCTTGTTGGAGAGCAAAAGCAGACAAAGACATAATGAATAATATTTTCAACCATATCAAAATTCAAAACCATTCCTAGCTAGAAATCCATATAAAAACATGAATATTGAGCAGGTCTTGCTGAGGAGGCAGAATAGTAACCCTTTCTATGTACCAAGCATAGCCCCCAAGGGAGCACCATGTTTGCAAAATAAGACAGTAGAAATTTTAAATTTTCTTTACAGTTGACCAATATGTTATTTTAGTCTTACTTGGTTCCCAACACTGCCATATTACTTTGTTTTGATTCTGCTGTGAGGTTGGATACCTACTGAGAAGTCACCCCTAAAATTATAAATTCTCTGAATCTTCATGTCATTGAGCTTTAGAAATTAAGGATGTTTGTTGTAAATGGGACTTATAAGTCATCCAGCCTAACTTTACATCCAAAATAATGATAGTATTTCTGAATCATATGGCCCTGTAGCTTATTCTTGGACCCTTCTAAAAGTGAAAAGCTCACTATCTCACTCTCCTCTGAACAGCAAAATGTTCCATTATTAGACAGTGTGAATCACCAGGGTTTTTTTTTTTTTGTAAATTGAGTTTAAGGCTTGCCTCCCTGCAACTTTTACAAACCATTTGTAATTTTTCCCTCTGGAAACATAAAATACACATGTCTCCTTTTTTTGCATGACAAAGTTTGAAATATGTGATGGGATCTCTAAAGTTCTTCATAAGTCTCCATGCTCAAATTTCTCAGTCTCTTTTCTCCTCTTTGAATAACATTGTTTCATGGGTCCCTTACTGATAAGCTCTCTTCTCTGGATAGAGAAACTCTAGTTTGTCATTTTTCCTTTCGAATTGTAGGTACAAGAATCAAAACCGTACTCTGAGCATCATTGGAATCCTTACCTAACTTTAATTAAATCACACTTTCATTAGTTGTAAGATGCAGTTAGGAGTGGATATTGACTTTTTTGGATTATGGGATGACTGTGGAAAATGCACGTAAATGGCATGGGCCAGTCCCTGCTTAGAAATCAAGTTAGAGCTATATAAATCCAAGGAAAGGCTTGAGGTCCTCACAATGGTAAGCTGCATATGAAGTAAGGTTCAGCACCAAGGATAGCTCCGCCACAGGAAATGCCAGTGCTTATTTATACAACGTGTATTTATCCAGTGTGCACTGTCCTAGCATCTGGTAACACAATGAATCAAAAAGACAGAATCCCTCTCTTCTTGTGAGGAAAACTGATGATTTAGAACCTATATAGTACATTGGAAATGCTAAATGCTATCTTTATGAAATATTAAATGGGAGGTATAGGAAGTGTGAGATGTTTCCATGTACAGAATGGTCTGGAAAGACATCTTCCCTAAGATGACATTTTAGCAAACACTTGAGGGAGGTGAGAGTATGAACCATAAAGATATTTTGGAAAAGGGAATTTCCAGCAGTGGTAACAGTAAGTGCAAACGCTCTGAAATAAGAGCAAGTCTAGTGTGAGGAGCAACCAAAGACTGCATGGGGAAGAGGTAGTGAGGCAGGAGTGTCGGGTCTGGAGGCAGGGAACCTAAAGCCGATTCTTGCTGGCTTCCTAGAACTAAATCAAAAGGAGGGTGTTGCAAAAGGAGTAGCTGCTGATCCTTCCGTTACTTCCCCACCTCTCCATGCGGAAGTAACAGAAGGATCAGCAGCTACTTCTTTTGCAGCGCCCTCCCACTTTACACTTCCTGGCAGAGGAAAACTGTAAAGTACCTCTGATCGGTCCCCTCCCACAACCAATCAGACTGGTTGCAGGTCTAGTCTTCATTTGTATAGGGGTGTTAACTCTGTAACTTCACTTCAACCTTTGATTGGTCACTCCCACAACCAATCAGATCAGTTGGGGGGCAGTACTTCATTTACATAGGGCATAATCAAGTAACCAATGAGAAACCTCTAGAACTATTTAAACCCTAGAAAGTTCTGTAACCAGGAGTCTTGAGCCGTATGCTCTAGCCCACTCCTGCTCTGTGAAGTGTATTAAATACTTTTGGTTCAACAAATCTGTGCTTTTTTTGCTTCATTCTCTGTTGCCTTGTTTGTGAGTTTTGTCCAATACTTTGTTTAAAATGCCGAGAACCTGGACGACTCATAGTCAAGACTCTCTATGGGTAACAATAGGGTGAGAAGTGAGAGGTAGGAGGTCAGGGCAGGGAGATGACTATCAGGACTTTGGCTTTTCTTGATAATACAGAAAGCCACTGGAGGGTTTTCATAAGAGAATTTACATTTTCTGGCCTATATTTAACAGGATCACTCTAGTAACTGTGCTAAGAATAGACTGTGAGGAAAAAGGGTTGACGCTATGGGACTGGTAGGAGAATATTGCAATATTTCTGACAAGATGATAATTTGGACTGGTGGCAATAATGGAGATGGAGAGGTAATTTTTTCCTGGGACATATCTTTGAGAAGAAACAAATAATATTTGCTGAATGTATTGCATGGGAGTGGTGGGTATAGAAGCAAGAGAAAAGTTCAAAAGACTTTGAGGTGCCTTTTTTCATTTTAGCCACTTCCAAGGATAAAACTGCCATTAATTGAGCTGAGGAAGACTGTAAGAGGAGCGGTTTTACAGGGGAAGACCAAAAATTTGATTTTAGAAAATGTTGTTTAACTCTCCTGTTAGATATTCCAGTAGAGATAGAATATCAAGTAGGTAGTTGAATAGATGAGTTCAAAGAAAATATCTAAGATGGAGATATAGTTCATATTTATCAGCACATAGCTAGCATTCCATGCCTAGGTTGTATCCAAATTAGAGTGAGAATTCAAATTCCGATCCTGCCAATTCCTATGTTATTGCATACTGCCTGTAACATGAGCATGAAATAATTTTCCTCATCCATCTGAGCTGGAGCCCTGTCCCTGACTTTATAAGTTGTTATTTTAATCCAAATTGATAGCTATCAGGCTTTCACTTTATGTATAATATTTCAGATACCGAAATTCTGATCCAAGATTTGGGGGTTTTCTATTAAAAAAAAAATAAACACTGACACTCCACAATGCTGTGCAGTATGTACTTTCTGTCCTCTAAAATTGTGACTACATGTTACTTCTCTCAAACAATGTCACCTAAAGTGGGCCTATATTGTGTTTTGTCCTGCTAAACCCTACATGAAATTTGATGGTGTGAGAGACACACTTCAGCTTAATGTGGTGGTAAGAACATGGGACTTGGAGTTTGAGTCCTAGGTCTATCACATACTGTAATGTCTATCTGACCTTGGATAGCTGAATTTGAAATTTTCTTTTAGGAAAATGAAAATAGTGGTACTGACCTCTATGGGTTGTGGTAATAATCTAAAGGGATCACATTTATTAAAACATTTTATACAGCACCATTTTATACATGACCATTCCTTCTCTGGGATCTGGAAAATGTGACATGTGCAGATGACAGAACTCTGTTATAGCCGTTTAAGGACCAGGAGAAGGATAAAGAAAAAAGGACTGGTCAGTGACATGTCCTGTTGTCCGGGCTGCCAACCAAGCATCAAGGACTGAGTCCAGATCGGACTGAAGGTCCATTCTCACCCACCACTCAGCTCTATCCTGTGAACAACATGGCTATGGAAGATTCCTTACTAAATTTTACAATAAGCTTCCAGATGTGCAGTGATATGGTTTGGCTATGTCCCCACTCAGATCTCACCTTGAATTCCCACGTGTCATGGGAGAGACCCAGTGGGAGGTAACTGAATAGTGAATAAGTCTCATGAGATCTGGTGGTTTTAAAAAGAGGAGTTTCCCACTTTTGCACTGTTGGTGGGAGTGTAAATTAGTTCAACCATTGTGGAAGACAGTGTGGCAATTCCTCAAGGATCTAGAACTAGAAATATCATTTGACCCAGCAATCCCATTGCTGGGTATATATCCAAGGTTTATAAATCATTCTATTATAAAGAGACATACACACATGTGTTTATTACAGCACTGTTTACAGAAGCAAAGACTTGGAACCAACCCAAATGCCCATCAATGATAGACTGGATAAAGAAAATGTGACACAGATGCACCATGGAATACTATGCAGCCATAAAAAAGGATGCATTCATGTCCTTTTCAGGGACATGGATGAAGCTGGAAACCATCATTCTCAGCAAACAGACACAAGAACAGAAAATTACATACCACGTGTTCTCACTCATAAGTGGGAGTTGAACAATGAGAACACATGGACACAGGGAGGGAACATCACACACTGGGGCCTGTCAGGGCGTGGGGGGATGGAGGAGGGATAGCAGGGGGTGGAGGGATTGAGGAGAGATAACATTAGGAGAAATACCTGATGTAGATAACGGGGGAATGGATGCAGCAAACCACTGCGGCATATGTATACCTATGTAACAAACCTGCACGTTCTGAACATGTACCCCAGAACTTCAAGTATAATTTAAAAAAAAAAGGAGTTCCCCGGCACAAGCTTTCTCTTTGACTGCTACCATCCCTGTAAGACGTGACTTGCTCTTCCTTGCCTTTCACCATGATTGTGAGGCTTCCCCAGCCACATGTGGGCCCAATTAAACCTCTTTCTTTCATAAATTGCCCCAGTCTTGGGTATGTCTTTATCAGCAGCATGAAAACAGACTAATACATATAGGTATCTCATTTCCAGGAAAATACATTTCACCATTTTGAGCAATACCAAGGGGACAGAAGTTTTATCTATGTTTAAATTCTTGAGTCTCTGAGGCCACCTTTCCACGTCAATTTGTTCTTTACACTTGTAATCACTGCAGGTAGGACTGGGAAGGTGTGGATAAGGGGATAAATGTTCTAGGAAAAGGTTTCTTTCTCTTTCCAAAAAAATGTATTTAGTTTCCCTTTTTTTCCTGAAAATTTATAGTGTGTGAGAAAGGTACATCATCAGAAAGAGAGAAAGCAAAGAGAAGAAACTGGACTTTTTTATTTGCTTGTTTTTTTATTTACTGCCATTTGCAGCACTTATAGTCTTGATACCTGAAAGAATGACTTCAGGAACTACAGACAGGTCTAGAACATTTTGGCTTGCTATAAAACATTTTGTGTTTTTCTAGCCTCCTCACTTTGACTAATTTATGCTGTGTGTGTGTGTGTGTGTGTGTGTGTGTGTGTGTGTGTGTGTTCATCAAAGTAAGACTTCTCTGTACAACTGTCACAACAGAGCCACTGGAATTTTATTAGGGCTAGTTAATTAGACAAACCAGAAAGTATTAATAGAATTCCTGCTAAGATGCCTAGAGCTATGCTAGGCCAATTTGGATAGAGCATTCTCTGAGCATGGAAGCAGGCATTTTGGCTTCAGTCCCTGCTTCTATGATCTTACACAGTGTTCTCCCATTGCAACTGCAAGGGCATCCAGAATATATCCTCTTCTTTCCTCAGAAGGAAGGCCATGCATAGTGAAGGCTGGAGAAATCACAGCTCTGTAACTGAGTTGATCCTCCCAGACTTCTTTAGAAATCCAAGGACCAACTGGATTCTTTTTCTTCTCTCCCTCTACTTATTTACAGTCTTGGGCAATGGGCTTATCATTACCCTGATCAGAGTAGATGCATGCCTCCACACCCCCATGTATTTCTTCCTCAGCATCCTCACTCTTCTGGGTCTCAGCTATGCCACCACCACAGTGCCACAAGTGCCAACAAGATGTTGGTCCATTTTATAAGCAATAATCAAGCCATGTCCTATGTTGAGTATGTACATTTTCCTGACCGTGGGCATCAGAGACCTAGATTTTTGCCGCCATGGCCCATGACAGGTATGTTGCCACATGCTATCTACCCATTATGGGGTCCCGATGAGCCAAACCCTGTGCAAACTCCTGGCAATCAGTTCTGCCTTTTATGTTCTCTTTTGATTCCTCGTATACACAGTCTTTGCAGTAAATGTGCCCCAATGAGATCAACCACTATATATACATACGTGGTGTGTGTATATACACATATGTAATATACATAATATACATATATATTATATATATTACATATATATATAATTGTACTTTGGATTCTGGGGTACATGTGCAGATCACACAGAATTGTTGCGTAGGTACATACATGGCAATGTGGTTTGCTTTCTCCATCCCCTGTCACCTATATCTGGCATTTCTCCCCATGTTATCCTTCCCCAACCTCCCTGCCCCCACTGTCCCTCCCCTAGTCCCCCCTAACAGACTCCAGTGTGTGATGCTCCTTCCCTGTGTCCATGTGTTCTCGTTGTTCAACACCCGCCTATGAGTGAGAACATGTGGTGTTAGATTTTTCTGTTCTTGTGTCAGTTTGCTGACAATGATGGTTTCTAGCTTCATGCATGTCCCCACCAAGGACATGAACTCATCCTTTTTTATGACTGCATAGTATTCCATGAGTTATATGTGCCACATTTTCTTTAACCTGTCTATCATTAATGGGTATTTGGGTTGGTTCTAAGTCACACTGTTGTGAACAGTGTGGCAATAAAAATACATGTGCATGTGTCTTTATAGTAGAATAATTTATAATCCTTTGGGTATATATCCAGTAATGTAATGGCTGGGTCAAATGGTATTTCTGGTTCTAAATCTTTGAGGAATCACCACATTGCCTTTCACAATGGTTGAACTAATTTACACTCCCAACGGTGTAAAAGTGTTCCAATTTCTCCACATCCTCTCCAACATCTGTGCTTTCCTGACTTTGATGATTACCATTCTAACTGGTGTGAGATGGTAGGTATCTCATTGTGGTTTTGATTTGCATTTCTCTGATGACCAGTGATGATGAACTTCTTTTCATATGTTTCTTGGCCACATAAATGTCTTCTTTTGAGAAGCATCTGTTCATATCCTTTTACCCACTTTTTGATGGAGTTGTTTGTGTTTTTCTTGTGAAGTTGTTTAAGTTATTTGTAGATTTTGGATATTAGCCCTTTGTCAGAGGGATAGATTGCAACAGTTTTCTCCTATTCTGTAGGTTCCCTGTTCATGTTGATTATAGTTTCTTTTGCTGTGCAGCTCTTTAGTTTAATTAGATCTCATTTGTCAATTTTGGTTTTTGTTGCCATTGCTTTTGGTGTTTTAGTCATGAAGTCTTTGCCCCTGCCTATGTCCTGAATGATTTTGCCTAGGTTTTCTTTTAGGGTTTTTATGGTTTTAGGTTTTATGTTTAAGTCTTTAATCCATCTTGAGTTAATTTTTGTATAAGGTGTAAGGAAGGGGGTCCAATTTTGGTTTTCTGCATATGGCTAGCCAGTTTTCCCAACACCATTTGTTAAATAGGGACTCCTTTCTCCCTTGCTTGTTTTTGTCAGGTTTGTCAAAGATCAGATGGTTGTAGATGTGTGACATTATTTCTGAGGCCTCTGTTCTGTTCCATTGGTCTATGTATGTGTTTTGGTATCAGTATCATGCTGTTTTTGTTACTGTAGCCTTGTAGTATGTTTGAAGTCAGGTAGCATGATGCCTCCAGCTTTGCTCTTTTTGCTCAGGATTTTCTTGGCTATATGAGCTCTTTTTGGTTCCGTATGAAGTTTAAAGTAGTTTTTTCCAGTTCTGTGAAGAGAGTCAATGGTAGCTTGATGGGAACAGCATTGAATCTATAAATTACTTTGGGCAGTATGGTCATTTTCATGATATTGATTCTTTCTATACATGAGCATGAAATGTTTTTCCATGTGTTTGTGTCCTTTCTTATTTCTTATCAGTGAATCCAGGAGCTTACTGAAAAGATAAACAAAATAGATATACTGCTATCCAGACTAATAAAGAAGTAAAGAGAGAAGAATCAAATAGACACAATAAAAAATGATAAAGGGGATATCACCACTGATCCCACAGATTTAGAAACTACCATTAGAGAATACTATAAACACCTCTATACAAATAAACTAGAAAATCTAGAAGAAATGGATAAATTCTTGGACACATACACCTTCCCAAGTCTAAACCAGGAGGAAGTTGAATCCTTGAATAGACCAATAACAACTTCTGAAATTGAGACAGTAATTAATAGCCTACCAACCAAAAAAAAGTCCAGGACCAGACAGATTTACAGCCGAATTCTATCAGAGATATGAAGAGAATCTGGTACCATTCCTACTGAAACCACTCCAAAAGATATAAAAATAGAGACTCCTCCCTAACTCATTTCATGAGGTGAGCATCTTCCTGATATCAAAACCTGGCAGAGAGACAGCAAAAAAAGAAAATTTCAGATCAATATCCCTGATGAACATCAATGCAAAAACTCAATAATATACTGGCAAACCAAATCCAGCAACACATCAAAAAGCTTATCCACAATGATTAAGTTGGCTTTATTCTTGGGATGCAAGGCTGGTTCAACATACACAAATCAATAACCTAATCCATCACATAAACAGAACCAATGACAAAAACCACATGATCAATAGATGCAGAAAAGGCCTTCAATAAAATTCAACATCCCTTCATGCTAAAAAACAACAACAATAAAAAAACAGACAAACAAAAAACCTCTCAATAAACTAGGAATGATGGCACATATCTCATAATGGTAAGAGCCATTTATGACAAATCCACAGCCAATAACATACTGAATGGACAAAAGCTGAAAGCATTCCTTTTGAAAACAGGCACAAGACAAGGATGCCCTCTCTCCCTACTCCTATTTAACACAGTATTGGAAGTTCTGGCCAGGGCAATTAGGCAAGAGAAAAAAGTAAATAATATTCAAATAGGAAAAGAGGAAGTCAAATTGTCTTTGTTGGCAGATGATGTGATTATATATTAGAGGACTCCATTGTCTCAGACCAAATATTCCTTAAGCTGATAAGCAACTTCAGCCAAGTCTCAGGATACAAACTCAATGTGCAAAAATCACAAGCATTCCTATACACCAGTAACAGACAAACAGAGAGTCAAATCATGAGTGAACTCTCATTTACAATTCCTACACAGAGAATAAAATACCTAGAAATACAACTTACAAGGGATGTGAAGGACCTCTTCAAGGAGAACTACAAACCACTGATTAAGGAAATAAGAGAGAACACAATCAAATGGGAAAACATTCCATGCTCATAGATAGGAAGAATCAATATTGTGAAAATGGCCATACTGCCCAAAGTAATTTATAGATTCAACACTACCCCATCAAGCTACCATAAGAGAATTAGAAAAAACTTTAAACTTCACATGTAACAAAAAAATAACTTGTATAGCCAAGACAATCCTAAGCAAAAAGAACAAAGCTGGAAGCATCAAGCTACTTGACTTAAAACACACTACAAGGCTACAGTAACCAAAACAGGATGATACTGATACCAAAACACATACATAGACCAATGGAACAGAACAGAGGCTCAGAAATAATGCCACACAAGGGAGAAAGGAGTCCCTATTTAACAAATATGAGACTGAAAGCTTTTTCTCTAAATTAGAAGCAAGAATATCTATTTTCATCACTCTATTCAACATAGTACTAGAAGTCTCAGCCAGATGAATTAGTCAAGGAAAAGAAACAAAAGGCATCCAAATTGGAAAGAAAAAAGTAAAATTATCTCTGTTCACAACTTGGTCTTATATGTAGAAAACCCTAAAAATGCCACAAAAAAGTGTTGAAACTAATAAACCAATTTAGCAAAGTTACAAGACATAAAATCAGCATGCAAATATCAGTTGCCTTTCTATGCACTTACAATGAACAATCCAGGAAGGAAATTAAGAAAAAATTTTATTTACAACAGCATCAAAGGAATGAAATAGGAATAACCTTGGAGGCAAAAGTCTTGTTCACTGCAAACTACAAAATATTGCTGAAAGAAATTAAGGAAGACGCCCTTAAGTGGAATATCCTTTCCAATCGATGTTCATTGATTGGAATACATAATATTGTTAAGAAGTCGATATTACCAAAAGGGATCTACAGATCTGATATAATGTTTATCAAAATCCCAACGATTTCTTTTTAGAAATTAAAACATTTCCTGGGAAATGATTCTATGAAAAAAAAATCCACCTCAAACTAAGATGAAATCTCAAGGGACAAAACAATCTGGAAAAACAAAGTCAGAGGTCTCACACTTCCTGATTTCAAAATTTATTATAAAGCTACAATAATCAAAACAATGAGGTACTGGCATAAAGATAAACATGTAGACCAATGGAATAGACTAGAGAGTCCAAAAATAAACCTCTGCATATGTGCTCAAATGATGTTTGACAAGGTTGTCAATACCATTCAACAGGGAAAGAAAAGTATTTTCCACAAATGGTGGTGTGAAAATTGGATATCCATATGCAAAAGAATGAAGTTGGACCTTACACCACATACAAAAATTAACCCAAAATGGATCATAGACCTCAATATAAGACCTAAAACTATAAAACTTGCAGAAGAAAACATAAGGGGAAGCTTCATGACATTGGATTTGGCAATGATTTCTTAAATGCAACACCAAAAGCACAGGCAACAAAATAAAATACAGATCACTTAGACTACATCAAAATTTAAAATTCCTGTGCCTCAAAGGATATAAGAAACTGAGTGAAAGGGTAACCAAAAGAGTGGGAGAATATATTTGCAAATCATATATCTAAAACGGGGTTAATATCCAGAATGTATAAAGACTGTCTACAACAGCAAAAACTCCAATTTAAAAATGAAGAAAGGAGGGCTGGGCGCAGTGGCTCATGCCTGTAATCCCAGCACTTTGGGAGGTCGAGGTAAGCAGATCACCTGATGACAGGAGTAGGAGACCAGCCTGGCCAACATGGTGAAACCTCATATCTACTAAAAATACAAAAATTAGCTGGACATGGTGGCAGGCCCCTGTAATCTCAATTCCTTGGGAGGCTGAGGCAGGAGAATGGCTTGAACCCAGGAGATGGAGGTTGCAAGGAGCTGAAATCATGCCACTGCACTTCAGCCTGGGTGATAAGAGCAAAACTCCATCTCAAAAAAAAAAGGCGGGGAGGGGGGTAAAGGATATGACTAGACATTTTTCTAAGGAAGATACACAAATGGCTAATAAACACATGAAAAGATTCTTGACATCCCTAACCACTAGAGGAATTCAAATAGCCAATAAACATGGAAAAAGCTCAGCATCATTAAGAGAATGAAAATTAAACCCACACTAAGATACCATTACATACCCATCAGAATGGTTCATAGTGTGTGAAATTGACACTACCAAAAGTTGGTAAGGACATAGAGTAACTCAAACTCTCACGTCCATCTGGTAAGAGTAAAACTTGACAAAATCACTTTAGAAAACGTTCCTCAATAAATAGTAAAGCTGAACATATGTATACCTTACAATTCAGTAATTCAAGTCCTAAATATATACCCAATAGCAATTAATTAATGCATACGTACACCAGAAGATATATTAAAATGCTTATAGCAGTATTTTTAATAGCCAAAATCCAAAACTAAGTTAAATATACATCAATAGTAAAACTGATACACAAATTATTATTATTATTATTTTTTGAGGGAGAAGGGAGGAAGTCTGGAAGGGAGGGAAGGAGGAAGGGAGGGAGAAAGGAAGGGATGAAGGAAGGAATGAAGGCAGGAAGGGAGGAAGGGAGGGAGGAAGGGAAGGGAAGGAAGGAAATCAAGCAATGAGAGAGATACTGCCGAC
>JAPYYA010003488.1:0-12802 GCA_028533165.1 Leontopithecus rosalia | reverse complement strand
TGTTTCTTAATATTCCTTCTAACAGTCTAGCCCCTCTGCTGTAAGACTGCTGAGGTGCACTCCGGGCCCTGCTTGCCTGGGGTACACCTGTAGCAGCTGCGGAACAGTGAGGGATGCTACCAGTTTCTTCTTCTATCTTTGTCCCAGAATGATGCCCGCCAAATGTCAATCTGATCAGTCCTTTTTGAGGTGATTCTTTGGGTATACGGGGATCAGGGAGCTGTTTGAGGAGATGATCTGTACTCTATAGGAGCTCAAGTGCTGTTCTGTGAGCTCTGTTGTTCATTCAGTGTTGCTAGGCAAGTACATTTAAGTCTGTTGTGGCAGAACTCATGAAATCGGTTTTTTTCCTCAGATGCTCTGTCTCGGGGAGTTAGGGCTTTATTTGTGAGTATCCGTTGCGCTGTCCTGCCCAGCTAGGAGGCAGTCTAGTCACTATTTGGCTGCCGAGGCTCCACCCTGCTGGCGTGAGATTCACCCTTTTGCTGTGGGCTCCCTCCTGCTGTTTTGGGCTCCACCCTGCTGACGTAGGCTCCGCCCTGCTGATGTGAGCTCTGCCCTGCAGGTGGAGTCTCTCTGTTATTGCGGGTTGCCTTGGCAATGGCTGACTGCATCAGCAGTGGGCGGGTACCTCAGTAGGGGCCGAAGCTCTCAGCAATGGCAGACGCCCCTCCCCTCCGAGCTGCACAGTCATGTGTTCAGCTCTTCCTGCAGTGGAACTCTCAACCCCCGGCACTCCGAATCAACTTATTGCTTGTCCTTGTGGGGGTGGGACCCGTCGAGCCTGATCACTTGGCTCCCTGCCTCTGAGCCTTTTTGCTCTTTTTTCTTTTTAAGTTGTAGGGTTGACTATCTCCCAGGTGCCTCAGTCACTGGTCGAAAGGGCACCGGGATCTGTGTGGTTTCCCGTGCAGCCACCCGGTGCGCTGGTTCATAATTCACCTCCCAGAAATCTCCTGGTCTAGTTCACTGTCCAAAACCCGTTCAATCAGATGAACATAGCAATCTGCCTCCCAAGTCTCAAATTGCCGGTTTAACAGGGTGCCCAGACCCGTGTGTTTTGTGCACCGTGCCGCTGTGGCAGTGCTGGCTGCCTGGCCGTGCCAGCGGAGAGCGCTGCGCTTGAGTCCTGCGTGCCTTTTACACCTGGGCTTTTCCCCTGCTCTGTGGGCTATAAGGATCCGTCTGAAAATGCGGTGTTTGCTTACCCTCTGCGTCTTGACTGAGAGCTGCAGTGGTGAGTTGCTTCCAGAGCGCCATCTTCCTCCCCCTCCCTGCAAATAAAATCTTATGTGAATTTGTAATATATTGTAAAGTTAATTAAGATGGTGTAATTTGAACACTACAGAGCCTATCTTTTTATTAGTAATTATGTTACGTATAACCAGAAATTACTTCTTTGGGAGTCTCTGAATTAATTTTTTTTTCCTGAAATTTTGTTTATAATATGAACTAGATTATTCCCTTGTATAATCTAGTATAAAATAATACTTAATATTTTATGGTTACAAAGTTTCCAGGTCTCTAATGTTGGAGGACATATTCCTCACCTTGGCAAACCTGTGAGATGATAAAGTCATTATTGAGACACATAGATATTTGTCAAGAGAAACTATTTACAATATTTTTAAAAACACTTTGAAATACTAATTTTTAAGAAATACTATCTTTAATGTTTAAATTTAATCCAGGCACAGTTAAAATTATTTAGAATATATCCATGATACCTTTGACAGCATTAAATGTGTTTATTTTTACCAGTAAAATTAATGTGTAAATCTTTTGAGTTTTATAGCACTCAAGAGAAAGTATAACTGCAACCCTTCAAAAGTGGAAGAGAATATTTAACAGTGTCTACATTGAATGATTAAAATATTTAGCTGTAACCCTGTAAAGAGGGAAGAAAATATTTAGCAATGTCTACATTGAAAATGTAGTCTTAGTTTCCTTAAACTTCAATGTTGGGCTAACATACTGTAGCTACTTAAACCTAAGGGATGTTCAGAATCACCTTGTAAACACATGAAAGCTTTTTTTTTTTTTTTTTTTTTTTTTTTGTCTAAACCAATGTGAGGAGGAAGAGCACTACTGATCTTTTGCAGATGGAGTCCAGGGAAGTGAAATTTCCTGTAATGCTTGAAACACTATAGCCCACGAGGAAGCTATATTGCTGAATGCCAATAGCACAGCTAATGAATGTTATGGAGAAAATATTAAATCCTCTGCTTATATTAGTTAAGAGAAAAATGTATATTAAAACCACATTGTTGCTCTAATTCTCTCCTTAAGTATTGAGCCCTTAGCATTAAATTTTAGAAAAATAAAATTTGCCTTTAATTACTAAAGAAAAATACGTTTATATATTCAGAGAGTTTAAGATAAATAACAACAACAACAATGAAAAACACCTATTTTCTGTAAGCCATCTGACACATTTTAGATAAGCTTAAAAAATGATGTCTAGAATAGAACAACCTAGACATCTCTATTTTAATAATTCAAAGTTTTCATCTCTTCTAAATTCACTTTATTTAAAAAATCTATTCAGGGGAATTTCAAATTACAAAATCATGAGGTAGGGTTTTATCTGGATCTCCTGAGATTCCTTTCTACCTTTTCTGTAGGCCCTCATCTTCACTTCCTACTGCGTGTGTTTTTCACAGGCCAGACACCCAAACTCTTCTGAGAATTGCACTCCTCCCAATGGGAGCCTCTTTTTTTCTGCCCTCCAGGAAAGCCAGAAGTTTCTTTCCCTTGTCATTGATGGAGCAGAACAATACTGAGTGACAACTTCATTTCCAAGTTCCCTATGGGATCAAGCTGAAAACTGTCTTTACGGATGAAAACATACTCCTGTTGAGCTTGTCCACTTCCTAATCTTAAATTTTCCATTGATTTACCTGTTTGTCTTTATTTCTATAAAAATCATTGGCACACCCATTTTTATCTCAGGGCCTGCTTCTTGAAACTTTAAAACATCAGGCTCAGTATAATCAAAATATCTTCAGTTTGAATTTTTTTTTTACTTCAAATAATTTTGAACCTTTAAATAATTTCAAGCATAGTACTAAAAATATTCTTTACCACTCAGATTCACCTTTTATTAATGTTTTGCCCCATTGTACTCTCTGTGTGTGTATGCATATATATACATGTTATGTATTAGATATGTGTGTACATATTTATATATACAAACACATATCAAGTTGTGTATATATATATAATTTTGCTAAACTGAGAGTAAAATACATATATCATATATCTTTATGTACATTTTCCGGAACAATAAAAATTCTTTAAAAAATGGCATTATCAACTTTAACAAAATTAACTTTGAAACAGTACCTTCCATATCTATAGCCATATCCATTTTTGGCAATTGAGCAAATAATATTATAATTTACAGCATGTTTTCCTCTCTCCAAAGAATCACGTTTTATTTGCATATCATTTCTTTTTAGTTTCCTTTAATCTGGAAAAATTATATGTTTTTCTTAAATTGACACAGAAGTTTCAGTCATTTTCACTTAATAGAATTAATTTTTAAAATTGTGTTATGTTTCCTTGTGAATAAATGAAGCTTACACATCCCTCAGACTGCCTATTACATAAGTATAATAGGCCCTTCATAGAAAGTAACATCTGGAAACTCATGACGTCCATCTGCCCAGTATTAGCGATGTTAATTTAGGCCACCTGGTGAATGATATTTTCTGATTTTGTCCATTATATTATTGCCATTTTTTTCATTTACTAATCAATGGTCTGTAAAAAGTCCCCACGTATTTCTTCTTGTGGGTATGGACCCATGGACTCTTATATTAAATACTTAGGTGCTCAAATGGTTCAAGATTTGGCTATGGGGAACCCCTTTAAGCTGATTCCTGTGTCTTTGTGATATATATTCAGGATTATTTATCCCCATAATATTCTACTGCTTCATCATATTCCTCCTTTATGGCAAATAAAACTTGCCAGATTCATCTTTTACCTCCTCTGGCCTACCCTGAGAATCAGCAATTCTGTGAAAGAGTTTTGATTTCTTTTAGTGAAAAATGGTATTAGAAAACGAGATCTGGATGTTAGATAGTTATATGTACTCATTGCTATTGGAATGATTTTGCATTTAGGTAATTTCAACAAAAAGAGATAATAAATGTAGAATTGTACAAATTACAAATGCAATTTATTATAATATTTACTTATACATAAGTGAAATATACACACATATGCATATTTGCATGTCTATGCATATTTTAGACATCATAAATTCACATTGAATTCTCTCATTCCAATTCAAACCATGGGGTTCTTTCTTGCTTCCCAACATTCTAGGCTTGACATTTAGATCTCTGAACAATTTGGGTTTTTCTCCTATGTAAACTCTGAAGATTAAATCTGATTTTACCATATTTCAAATAAATATTCACTATTAAGAAGTTCAACTTTCTTCAGTAATTTGAAATAACACCTCCATCATTAATTAGATTAATATATGCAACTGAATCTATTTTCAACTTTCTATACCCTTTTCTTGGGTATCCAAGCACAATTATCATTTCAATGATAAAACTTTAGTGAATTATTTTTATATTCAGTAAGGCTAGTCCTCCCTCACAGCTATACTTTTAAACATTTCTCTATCCTCTGTATTTATTTTTTATAAGTATTTTAGTATTCATTTATTTAGCTTCATAAATAATAAAGCTTATTATTATTTATCTTGGGATAACATAAAATTTATAAATCAAATATGTAGAACTGACTTCATAATGATGCTGAATGGTCCTAAATGAGAAGAAAAGGATGTCTTTCCATTATCTAATTGGCATACACAGAAAGTTGGATGGCAGATAGATAGATAATAAACAGATAAGTAGGTGAATATAGATAGATACAACAGTGATTTAAAAATAATGCAGACCAGGAGCAGTGGCTTATGTCTGTAGTCCCAACACTTTGGGAAGCCAAGGTGGGGGAATCATTGGAGGTCAGGAGTTCGAGACCAGCCTGACCAAGATGGTAAAACCCCGTTTCTACTAAAAATACAAAATAGTTGGGCATAGTGGCACATCCCTGCAATCCCAGATACTCAGGAGGCAGAGGCAGGAAAATCGTTTGAACCTGGGAGGTGGAAATTACAGTGAGAGGAGATCACTCCATCGCACTCCAGCCTAGGCAACAGGATCACAAGGTCAAGAGATCAAGACCATCCTGGCCAAATGGTGAAACCAGGTCTCTACTAAAAATACAAAAATTAGCTGCATGTGTTGATGCATGCCTCTAGTCCCAGCTACCAGGGAGGCTGAGGCAGGAGAATCACTTGAACCCTGTAGTCAGAAGTTACAGTAAGCCAAGATCACACCATTGCACTCCAGCCTGGATGACGGAGCAAAACTCCATCTCAGAAAAAAAAAAAAATGCAACCTGCCAATTTGCATAATTTTATATTTCATCATTTAACTATTATTTATTTTTCTGGGCATTCCATACATATTATTGTCATCTGCAAATAGAGACACTTTTTATTTCTGCTGCTCAAGTTTGTGTGTCAATTGTTTTATCTAACTGCATCAACTAATAGCAATTTTAAATAACAGTGAGGAGAGTGGACCTGCACTCTTTTTCAGTTCTCTTGTGGGACTACTGTTTCTCTTTGTTTTTATCCATCAAGATATGGATTTTTATATATATATTAAATAGTTTTATAAAATATTTAAAATATATATAAATTTTATATATATAAAATTTATATATATATTATTTATATATATAAATTTTATATATATAAATATTATTTTATATATATATTATTTATATATATATATACCTTTTTCTGTTTCTCCACATCCTCTCCAGCATCTATTGTCTCCAGATTTTTTAATGATCGTCATTCTAACTGGTGTGAGATGGTATCTCAATGTGGTTTTGATTTGCATTTCTCTAATGACCAGTGATGATGAGCGGTTTTTCATATGTTTGTTGGCCTCATAAATGTCTTCTTTTGAAAAGTGCCTGTTTATGTCCTTTGTCCACTTTTTAATGGGGTTATTTTTTTCTTTGTTTCTTAAACAAATTTCTTCTTAAATTTGTTTAAGTTCTTTGTAGATTCTGGATATTAGCCCTTTGTTCAGATGGGTAGGTTGCAAAAATGTTTTCCCATTCTGTTGGTTGCCAGTTCACTCTAATGACAGTTTATTTTGATGTGCAGAAGCTGTTCAGTTCAATTAGATCCCATTTGTCTATTTTGGCTTTTGTTGCCATTGATCTTGGTGTTTGATTTTTAATAGCAATAATTTGAGCTTTTTCTCATTTCTTGGTCTGTCTAGCTAAACATTGATCAGTATTTGCCTTTGCAAAGGACAGATTTTTTTGTTTGATTTATCACTTATTTTTTTGCTATTTTATTGATTTCCACACTAGAATTTGTTGTTTCCTCTCTTCTGCTTACTTCAAATTTAGTTTTCTCTCCTTTTGTGTCTTAAGATAGAAGTTTAAATTACTAATTTGCTACATATCACAAAACAAAACAAAACAAAGTATCACAAACTTGTATCAAAATATCCCAGTATCACAAAACAAAGTATCACAAAACAAAGTATCCCAGATTAACATATTGAGAGGCTTGAATTACAAGATCAAGGCGTTGACACCACTGGTTTCTCCTGAGGTCTCACTCTTTGGCTTATAGATGACTTTTTCCTGAGCCTACATGGTCTTCCCTGTTTACCTGTCTGTTTCCAGTCATATTGGATTATGGTGCAACTTAATGACTTCATTTCATCTTAATTACCTCTTCAAAGACTACATAAATACAATCATTTTCTGTGGTAATGGGAGCTAACACTTCAACATATAAATATTGAGGAATACAAAATTCAGCTCACAACAATTTTTCTCTTTTACAGAGGCATTTACAGCTATGAATTGCCCTCTATTCACTGATTTAGGTGCAGTCCATGACTATTGTTATGCTGTCTTCATTTTTATTTATCTCAGTGTTTCCTCATTCCCATTGTGATTTTGCCTTTGACCCATTGGTTATTTTTTAGTATTATGCTTAACTTGTGTGTATTTGGAATTTTTCCAAATATATTTACTATTAATTTACAATTTCCTTATGTTATGGCAAATAACATACATTGTATAATTTAAATCTTTTCTTGTGTCAGTTTGCTGAGAATGATGTTCTCCAGATTAATCCATGTCCCTGCAAAGGACACAAACTTATCATTTTTGATTGCTGCAAGAACAGAAAATGAAATACCGCATATTCTCACTCACAGGTGGGTGATGAACAATGAAAACACATGGACACAGGGAAGGGAGTACTACACACTGGGGTGTATTGGGGGGAATAGGGGAGGGACAGCAGTGCGGGGAACTGGGGAGTGATAGCATGGGGAGAAATGCCAGATGTGGGTGAAGGGAGGAAGGCAGCAAAACACACTGCCATGTGTGTACCTATGCAACTGTCTTGCATGTTCTGCACATGTACCCCAAAACCTAAAATAAAATTAAAAAAAACTAATTTACTCACAAGTATAACAAAAATTAGCAAATTGAATTCAGTACTATACAAAAAATATAATATTGCTTATATTAAATGTAAAACATAACAGTACTCCAATTATATGATTAAGACATGTTTTAAAAAATAAAATCAATGTGTATGTCACTCATAATAAATACATTTTAAATAAAAAATAATGAAAATAAAAATAAATCTTTAAAATTTTATTGAGTCTTATTTGTGGGGTGGCTATGGTCTATCGTGGAGAATGCTCTATGTGCACTTGAGAGAACGTGTATTCTGTTGTTGTTTCGTGTTTTTTTCTATATATGACTATTAGATCTAGCTATGAGATCTAGTTAGTGAATTGTGTTATTCAAGTTTTCTTGGCCAATATGGCAAAACCCCATCTCCACTAAAAATACAAAAATTAGCTGGGCATAATGGTGCATGCCTGTAATCCCAGCTACTTGGGAGGCTTAGGCATGAGAGACTTAAACCTGGGAGGTGGAGGTTGTAATGAGCTGAGATCCCACCACTGCACTCCAGCATGGATGACAGAGCAAGACCCTGTTTCAATAAATAAATAAATAAATAAGAGAGAGAGAAAGAAAAAGAAAGAAACAAACTAACAAAATGTCTTACGTATCAGAAACTCCTTGGAAAATGACCAAAGACCCAGAAAAACTTGCGTATTTTAATAGCTAGGTTTACTGATGAAGGGACAGTCACGTAAAAGTGTGACTGGATAAAAGGAGTATAATCGAATAGTAATAAACCAGAGGCGACTTAGTTCGGCCTGTTTGCTCAGTTTCTTCTATGTGTCTCTGTGTCTTTATTCTTTTCCTATGGGCATAAGGCAGAACACCTCTCACATGAGGGTCTTCATGAGAGATAGGAGGGACGATTTTTTTTTTATAATCTCAGGGGAGCAAAACAGAATAAAGGCTCAGAATGACCTTTCCGGTTATTCCAAGGTGCCATGTTTTAGGGTATCCTATTCTGAGCCCCAGAAGTAGCTGATCTAGAGATTAGTACATTAATTGTAACTTATTAGAATATACTCTATATTTGTATTAACTCTAGTGAGAAATCAAAATGGAGAGGCCTTACCCAAATAGAGCGCTTTTACTTCTTCTTCCTTTTTATACTACCATTGATATGCATATTTCATCTACCTATGTTAGAAATCCAACAATATATTGCTATAGTTATTAGTTTATATAATTTTGCTTTTAAAAAACAAATTAAAAAGGAGAACAAATACGGATTTGTGTTTTGAGTTTTTTATAGTAACCTTCATGTTTGAAATTTCTGGTTTTCTTCATTCGTTTCCCTGTTGTCTTAGAGGACAGTGGTTTTACCAGGACATTCTTTGACTGGCTCTTTCCTGGTATCACTGTGAGGCTATCTGCATCATAACTGTATCATACCCAGCTATTAGGCTCCATTAAGCATAGATTATTTCATCTATTGTTTTATGAACTGTTCTGATGTATAAAATGTTCCAAAACCTAAAACAAATCATTGCTGCCACCTTTGTTATGATAGATGAGGCCAGTAAAAGACTGAGGCCAGGCTTTGAGGTTTATTCTTACACCACAGGATTTTTTTTCCCTCTATTTCTTTCTCTAATTCTCTCTGATACCCTGGCTGGCCAAAAGTTTTTCTCGTTTCTCCCACTGCGTTGTCATAGCCCTCCTAATTTCTTGCTAACGAAGTCTCCATGAGTACCTTTAGCCTTGAACTTACTTACACTGTTTTCCAACTAAAGCCAGCTCATTTTCAGAGAAGGTTGGAGCTCTATTCTTAAGCCAGCCCCTTCTCCTGGGCACTATCTCTGAATTACTACTGATTCAGGGATGGGAGGTGGGAAAGCATGTTACTCTGAATAGGACAACACTGTTTTCTAAGCATGGTGCTAGGCAAGGGTAGCCGCCTCTCATCTTCCTCATATGCAGTTTCCTCTTTATGAGTGGTCTACTGTGATGAAAAACTGGGCCCCGGTATTCTCAGCCTCCCATACTTGAGGTATAGCCTGCTCTTTAATTCAAGGGGCCAACCAGAGGAAAGAAACAAATGACTTCTTAGCCACACTTGCCTTGAATTTAGAGTCTTTGGATTTCTGCTTCTACTAATAAGTAGCTGAGGAAAAACAGAATCCCATTTTCATGGCCACAGTAACCAGAATAGTGTTTTGATTATTCCACAATGGGAGATGGGAGAAAAAAGAGGTGGTATGTTATGGCTCAGTGCACAGATTTTCCTTGTTCTTTCCAATAATTAAAACTAATACATTTATTTTAGTATATTTTCTTTAATAATATCTATTAGTTGGTTTTCTCTGCTTAGGATAATTTTCAGAGACTTTATTTTTTAATTTTTTTTGAGATGGAGTCTCACACTGCCAAGCTGGAATGCAATGGTACCATCTTGGCTTACTGCAACCTCTACCTTCCAGGTTCAAGCAATTTTCTTGCCTCAGCATCCCGAGTAGCTGGGATTACAGGCACCTGCCACCACGCCCAGTTAATTTTTCTTTTTTTCAGTAGAGAGAAGGTTTCACTGTGTTGGCCAGGCTGGTCTCGAACTCATGACCCCATGATCCACCAGTGTTGTCCTCCCAAAGTGCTGGGATTACGTGCATGAGTCACCACGCCTGGCCTACTTTTAAAATTTTTAGCAGACAGTGTTGCTTCATTGCATATGGGTCCATGAAACTCATCACACTGACATTTTCTTCTCAAAGTCCAACCTCAAAGTATGATGTAAAAAAATAAAATGCTACTATATACCAATTATACTTATGTTTTTATATATGTGTGCATACATATAATAGGATATACACATGTATAATTTATATTATATATAATATGTATAATATATTTATAATATAATATATATGGTGTGTATATTCAAGAGAAAAATCTTGGCTAGAAGTAAAAATTTGAGTTTTCAGTTATGAGAATGATGAAATCACACAAAAAGTCTGCAATATTAGGTAGCCATAGAGAAGTCTTGTTTCAAAATTTTGACTAGCAAGAAATCTTTAAAAATTCTCTTTGCCTACTCTGTCATTTTTCCAACAACATTTTTCCCCTATAGTCAGCATTCATTTGCAATGCTATCTAAACTATCACGTTTTAAACTACATATGAGAGCTAAATGATTTTCATGATATTCTCTTAAAGGAGCTCCATTGTTGATGATAACTAACAAAAAAACTAGGAAAACATCTGCTCATCAGAATTTTGAATATGCTTCTTATCAAATCACAAAATGAACACTACACTATCACAACCTCTCAATGATGTTCATGACCAAAAAAATAAAATGCTAAATATAATATGGATACATGTATAAATGCAGTTGTCCACATATGTTTTGGTTCTGACTTCATAGAAAATACTAATAGAAAATGATAAGTCATTGCTTCTCAGCCTTTTGGCTAAAATCAAATGAAAATGGTAAGTATACTTTGAAAAATGGTGATCACACCACTTTAGACAGTCCTGGATTTTAAATAACAGCCTTGGGCAGTAAAAATTGTATCTAAAACCTGTGATCCAGCTGCTTCCTTTCTTGTAATGGACTCTGCAATAATGTAGCTTTCATAAATATTACAGCAACTGCTTCACCTTGAAGCAGTTGGACTTAACAACGTGAGTTAATGGAGAAATAAAAAAAATGCTGTCATATCTGTTCTGTGTTATGCCTATAAGGTTCAAACAAAACGAGATTAAAACACTGCACATTCAGGATATTTTGGCCAATTATTACTAAGGTTTTCAATAAATACTGTCAACCCCAAAATAGAATACTTGGAAAAAGAGGATAACTTTCCAAGTGTGTCACAGAATTATAAATTAAGAATAGGGAAGAACACAAGAATATCAACTATTATTGAATGTCTCAGAAAAAAAAAATTCTTGCCCTACAATTAAAAATTCATTTTCTGGGTGCTCGTATAGTAGCTCCTACTAAATCAACAGTCTCTCTGCAAATAACCATAAATTATGAGACGACCAATTGAGGGGAAAATGTAATGGGAGAGTTACCAATGTGTACATTTCTGCTGTAGGGCACCCCCAAGTTATGGGCTGATTATATTCCAAGTGGAAAAACTGTAGTCTTCATTGAAGAACCAAAGAACTGAGTTGAAGATGTACACAAAAGACAAAACCACAGGAAAAAAAAAGAAAGTAAAAACAGCCCTTTGCATAGTCTCTGCTCAAATCTCTGATCTCTAAGGTATACATGCACAGTTGCATTCCTAGCAGTCCAGGTCAGGTAAAAATAACTGATACAAGATTTTACTTTAGAGTCTGAGAGTAGATTTTATTAACTGTCTGCTTATTAAATTTAATATAAATTAGTTTGGAAACCAGAATCCAAAGACTTCAAATTTTACTATCTGTAATATCTAAGATAGAATCCTAATTTCTATGCATATAAAGTAACAGCAAGTTTGACCTAAATATACTCAGGAAAAATGAAAATGCAAACCAACCTAGTGGTGAGTTTGGTGTTGAAGTTAGTACACCAGAGAGTATGCTCAAAGATAAAAATAAATAATTCTAATTACAAAAGAAAAGCAGAAATGAAACAACTGAAAGACACAACACAGGAAATTATAACAAAAAATCATCAAATGACCCGAGCAGAAGATTGGAAAGGACAGAACAATATGTGAGAATGAATACAGATCAATAAAACAGTTATCTAATTTGATGTATGAAAAGAAATAACATTGGACACAATAATAAACAAAGCATCAGGAGCTTGTGAGACAATATAAAAATATTCGGCATAGATGTAAATAGAGACCTAAAAGAGAAGAGGAAATAAAACATTTAGAGAAACTATTTTAAAAGGTGATGACCTATATACCTCAAATATTGAAAGACATAATTCAGATAGTGAAAACTTCATAGACACATAATCAGTAGAAAATAAATTTATACCAAGCACATTATAGGCAAATTCCTGAACCCCCAGATGCAGAAAATGTCTTATAAGGGGACAGAGAAATAACACAGTGCAAACAAGGCAGGATAAATTTGAGTAACTAATCAAATTTATCAGAAATAGGAGATAGTAGAAAAGAGTGTAATCATATTATAAACTTCTAATAAAAGAAAACAAAATCAAACCCTTGAGATAGACAAACACAAATCAAAATAAAACAGCATTTTATATTTAATTAACATACCCTTAAAATGCAAGTGCGATCATTAAAAAATCTGGAGACAACAGATGCTGGAGAGGATGTGGAGAAATAGGAACACT
>JAPYYA010003487.1:0-12803 GCA_028533165.1 Leontopithecus rosalia | reverse complement strand
AAAACAGTGGTGTTAAGACTGATGGTGCTTTTCTGCCCAGGATTCTCCTGTCTGGCTTCCTTCTTGTGTCCGTAATAGGCGACTCTGCCTTCCCCGAGCTCCAAACCTCGGTCAGAAGGGGAACCAGTCCCATTTACTCTGCGCCGAGAGCTGCCGTGCCGAGGTGCCGGCACAACCGCTGCTCCGGCCTCAGGAGTCGTGCTGGGGACCCATGTGGCTCCTCCAAACCTCGGTCAGAAGGGGAGCCAGTCCCGTTTACTCCACACCGAGAGCTGCTGCGCCGAGGTGCCTGTGAAACTGCTGCGCCGGCCACAAGAGTCGTGCTGGTGACCCGTGTGACTCCTCCACTGGGAATCTTCTGCTCTGTGAACGACCAGAATTTGTCTGAAAGTGTGGCGTCCTCTAGTTCTCTGCGCTTTCACTGAGAGCTGCAATCCTGAGATGTTAGCGATCAGCCATTTTGGATCGTTTCTCCGATAAATTTTTATTGTTTTGAGCCACCAAGTTTGTGGTGATTTGTGACAGCAGCAATAGGAAACTAACACATTAGCATGGATTCAATGTAGTTGTGTGGGCTTTGCCTGGGCAACTCAAGTCATTCTCACTGTGGCTCTGGTGAGCAGGTTCTCACATCCCCCACTTTTTAGATGCTGCAGGGGAGCCTTAGAGACTATGAGGACTGCTTATCTCACAGCTCACTGGGGCAGAAGCAGCTCAGACTGGCTTATTCATCAGCTGCTGAGCTTCTTGGTGGAAGTCGGGGGAAGTGGCTACCAATATGAGTGAACTCCCCTCCAAAAAGTTCCCAGCTCCAAAATATAAACAATAAAATGGCAAAGTTGAAAGTATTCAAAAACAAAATCATTAAAAGATCCTTCTCCCCTATTATTATTATTATTATTTTGCAGAAAGCAAAAGAACTCCCTGAGCGTAAGTATGGGTCCCTCTGTGACATGTTGCTGTGATGAGGAGCCAGATCTCCTGCATGCTGAGCACACCCTCTCAGGGTGAGTGGCGCTGCAGGGCCATTCCACCCCAGCTCAAACCCAGAAAGCCACTTGCTTCTCTACCACTTCTACTTCCTGAAAGTGGAGCCTTGGGACTTGCCCACTTAGCACACTTCCAGGCAAACTTACATCTGACAAATGATCATATGGAAATGCTTATTTATTGGAGAAAACAGAAATGAATGTCACTCTGGAGCAAAGAAGCCTCACCTCACGCCTGTAATAACACCTGCACACATGTACACACCTACACAGTCAGTGCTGTGCTTGGCACTGCCCATGTAAGCTCTGGGAGGGTGATTCTTATCATCACCCCCACTTTACTGAGGGAAGTGGGGTCAGACAGGTAGATGGTTCTGATTTAGAATTCCAAAGGTGTCCAAACTGTGTCTAGGGAGGAGCCTGGCTCCGGGGTTCCTTGAGGTCCCAGCTTGCAGTTCCTCAGGCCCATTCTGTGTTCCTGGAGTGGCAATGGGCCAGCCAGGGGGATGCAGCCCTCCTTGTTCCGTCCCGGAGCCAGCTTAGGTGGGCAGGGTGAATCCCTAACCTATTCAGAGTAGGGGTCCTGAATGGCGACAGAGAGGCTATCCAAGAGTCCCATGGGCGGGGGCTGCAGGGCTACCTTACCATCCTCACTGAAGATGGGGGCGGTGTACAAGTAGTGGGTGATGCTGGGGTCTTGCTCGAAGGGACACTCCACTTGCTTCCAGGTGATGAACTCCCCCACTTGCTTGGCCAGCTCCAGGAATTTCTGCCAGGGTCACAGAGACACAGAATGGAGGCACTCCAGTGCCTGGAGGTCCCCATGAGGGGGAGGGGCTGGTCCTGGCAGAGCCTCTCTCCATCCCCAGTGACTTTAGGGGTCTGAGGAGGAGCAGGGGGCAACAAATGAGGGCGAGAGCAGTCCTGGCCACTAGCCTGCGTGGAGCAAGAGTGGACGTGGTTTTATTTATTTTTGTTGTTATCCTTGATGTATGGCAAGTGATACGTGTTTGTTGATTTACAGAATTATGCAAATATATTTAAATAAGTATATTTAAGTAATTTACTGAAGTATGATTTTACTTAAGTAAAATATAAACACATGTACTTAATTTTTAAAAATGGTGCCAACTTTAAGAATGACTTTAAATAGACAGCAGCACACAGTTGTGAATGGTGGAGAGCCCCGCTCCACAACACCCCCTGATTGACCCTGGCAGCCAGGTCCAGTCCCTCCTGCTTGCTCCCCAAAGCTGGGACCATGTAGCACCTTGCAGTCTTGCCTGACCCTGGCCCCAGCTCTGAGGATCAATTCAGGAAGGGCAAAGGCAGGGGTTCCCATGCCTGCTCTGGGCCAGTGTCACCTGTTGAGGAAGATCCCAGGCCCCTGGGTCCCTGCAGTGTCTTGCCTAAGCCCAATCTTGTCTACATCACCTCCAGCCTGGGCTGACCTAAGGGATGAGGCGGTCTGGGACCCCATAACCAGGCCTGTGGGCAGCATGTGATGGTCTGCTGGGGTGTCTGTGAGGAGGGCAGCTCCAGGCCCAATGGTCTGGGCATGTGCTATGGTTCCCACCTGCAGGGGACACTCACAGCCCCTGGAGGGCCATGCTGCACCTCCACTCCTAGACCCTCTGTGGGCTACAATTGAAGCCCCATTTTACACAGGGAGAGACTGAGGCTCAGACAGAATGACTGGTGACTGGCCCTTGGAGTTGGAGGCTGGATGGGGCCTTGCACCCACTTGTGTCACCCACTGCTCAGACCAGCACTAAGGTGGGACTGGCTCTCCAGTGGGAGAAGAGCCCCCTCCTTCCTGCAGACTGGAGGTCCCACTGCTGCATGGCATGCTCCATCTGACCCAGCGCCTGCCTAGCTCACCAGATACTCCAAGACACGTGTGCTGGGTGTCAGGATACGGAGCGGGTCAGCCTGGTCTTGCTTCTCAGGAGCTCAGGGACTCGGGTACAGTGACTGAGGATGGATGGAGGGTTGCCCACCCTGCTGTGCTATGGGAGGCCTGATAGGTGGGCTTTCTCTGCCTGGGAGGTCCAAGGGGGCTTCTTGGAAGAGGAGACACTTGAGCTGACAGTGGTGAGTGTCTGTAGAGGGAACAGAATTCTTTCTTTCTGCTCACTCTAGCCTTGGCCTGACAGCTTCCTCCTGCTACTCAGGGCCCTGCCTTGGGGCTGGCCCTGACCCCTAGGGCACAGCCCCTGTCACAGTGCCCTGACGGTTGTCACTGTGGGCCCATGGATCTGTTTTTCTCTCCAGCCCGGTGCCCCTCAAAGGTTCAGATGGACCCTGTTTCACCTGTGCTGGCTGTGAGGCGCAGCCTGGATGAACATGAACCTGAGCCTCAGCCTCCCCACTGCAGCAGATGTTGGGGTGGGGGGACCCTGATAATCTTGCTGAGGTCTGCTGTGAACTGCTCACTCTGCCCCAGGGTCCCCCATTAGGCTGGGTCTGCAGGGGCCAGTGGTCCTGCCCTGGGAACTTTTCCTGGCCAGTCTACCTCAGTGGCAGTCCTCACGGAGGTCCTACCTCAAAGTTGACATGTCCATTGGGAAGGCGGTTGGCGCAGCCCTCATTCAGAAAGTAGATGTCTTTGATGAGCAGGCTGAAGAAGGGAATGACAATCTGGAAGAAAGAGTGTGCAGGTTGGCCCCATCTGGGTGCTCTATACAGCTGGCTCCAGGGAAGGGGGCAGCCTTGCCAGGAGATAACTGCCCCAGGGACCTCAGACCCAACCCCAGGGTGCAGAGGGCAGGGGAGACTTCATGGGCTAGCTGGGGCCTCAGGGCTTCATGGGTTATGAGGCGAATTAGTGTGCACTACAGAGAGCAATGAGGACCACAAAGAAAGGAGGAGAAACCCATCACCCTGCTGAGCGTGGAGGTGCCACTGCCCATCCCCATGTCTGACCTAGTCTCCCTGCCCTCACCACAGCCAAATAGCCCTTACTTTGCATCTGAAAATTCATCTCCCTTGCTTCTAACATGAGAAGTTTAATTAGAACCTAGGTCAGCTTGGAGGTCACCCAGATAAGTGGGCCCCGTGACACAGACTGGGAGAGGGGCAGACAGGAGCCGCCCACAGACAGGAAGGAAGCATAAAGTGCGATGACGACCAAGATCTTCCAGCCCCATCAACTTAGCTGGGGTGCCAGGAAACTGTGAGCACGACTCTAAGCGTCCCTTCCTCCTTCCGCCTTCCCTCCCTCCCTCTGTCCCTCCATCCACCTCCACCCATAAAACAGTTTTTATGGGCCCAGCCCATGACCCATCTCTCCCTGGAAGTTAGAGGAGAATGTAGTTAAAGTAAACACACAGCTATGTAGCTGCCTGCCTACAGCACCAGACCCAATGCGCAGCCTCCCAGCACCCAGAGCTGGAAGGGGCTCAGAGCACAGGCACCCAAATCCCAGTCTGTCTACTTGCCCCACAGTGCCCATCCCAGCAGGAATGAAGGAAACAGTGCAGAGTGCCCATGACATGGCTGACGGCTCCCAGCCCAGCTTGGCACCATGCTCCTATGCAACGGACCGACCCTGCATCCAACCTAGGGCTGTAGCCAGTGCCCTGCGACCGCCACATACACCCATGCCTGGGAACAGGAGTCAGCCTGGTGGTGGGCAGACCCCGAGATTCAGAGCCAGACAGTCTGGAGTTTGACCCCTGGCTCTGCCACCTACCTGCACTGTGACTGGACTAGTAAGGTCTCCTGCCTGAGTCTCAGTCTGCTGATCTGGGAATTGGCAATGCTGATGCCTCCATAGAGTCAGAATTAAGCTGAGGTATGGAGGTCAAGAGGCCAGAATGAGGCAGGTGCTCAGTGACATGAGGTTCCTGCCCCTGCTGTCTGGCTTTCCGGCCTCTGGTGGGCCACCCACCTGCCCTGGGATTTGAGGTCTTGCATCCCTGGGTGCTGCTTTCCTCTGCAGCAGACCCCTGCCTGGGACCTAGAGTCACTGACACGCTCACATCCTAAACAGGAAAGGCCAGCTGGACAGGACAGAGCCATCTGTGTGGCTGGCATCTACCCCTTGGGCAGAGGGCCAAGAAAGCCTGGCAGGCAGCACAAGCGTGCACACCTCAGCTTGCTTCCCAAGCCTGCCCACTGGCATCCATCCAATGCAATTCCAGGGGGACCTTAATTTCAAGAACAGCAATGTGTTCTATTATCCCTCAAGCTGGAGACAGACATCAACGAACCACAGCAGGGACCTGATTCCACTAATGTTCCTGTGTGGAACAGGCCTTAAAACGTACAAGTCTTGGAGATTCCTCTCTATAGAGATGAACAACTCTAATCATCAGGATGGTAACAGGTTTCAAGCCAGAGGATCATTGCAATCCCAGGAACTACACATGATTCTCTGTACCAGAGGCCATGGGTAGAATTTGGAGGAGAAATAAAATTGATCAGGTCAGCAAAGGCCCCACAAATGCAGGTGTGTAAGAATACGGGCTGTGGCTGGGCGCAGTGGCTCATGCCTGTAATCCCAGGACTTTGGGAGACTGGGGTGGGTGGATCACTTGAGGTCAGGAGTTCAAGACCAGCCTGGCCAACATGGTGAAACCCTATCTTTACTAAGTTTTGTAAATACAAAACTTAGCCAGGTGTGGTGGCATGCACCTGTAATCCCAGCTATTTGGGAGGCTGAGTCAGAAAAATCGTTTGAACCCAGGAGGTGGGGGTTGCAGTAAGCCAAGATTGTACGGCGACAGAACAAGACTCCATCTCAAAAAAAAAAAAAAAGAATACAAGCTGAGGAAAAGCTTGGTTTAGTGATTGCCAAAAATGTAAATGTGATCTGAGGCCACACAAATAAAAGCATTGTGTGTATAATCAGGGAGATGGAAGATCCTATGTACCTGGAACCACAATTTTATCTGAAACAGAAGAAATTTCGACAAATGGAGCTGTTTAAGGACCAAAAGGCTCGAAGTGGAGAGGAGCCTGGAAACTGTAGTGTGGCAGGGCAGTTCTGGGGCCGTTGGCTAAGGAGAAGAGAGAAGGAGGGATGGGGGCTCTGAAGAACTGGTGAGCAGAAGACGAAGTGGTCTCACTTGCATGGTGCCCCAGGAAAGGATGACCCCAGGCAGCTTGGCTTCAGGCCCTCAAGAAGCACTTCCTGTCATTTAGAGCTGTCTGAGGCTGGCTTCCCTCTGGTTTTGGGAGGTGGTGGGTTCCTGACATTGGAGTCATGCAAGCAAGGAGACCTGGCTGTCTATTACTGATGCTCCAGAGGGGCAGGAGCTGGAGCAGGTGAACTCCGAGCCAGAACCCAGGCTCCCTGCTACAGCCTACCTGGACCGAGGTAGCCTCCGACCTACCTTCTCCCGGCTGCTGTGGGCAGTCAAGGAGCGGTGGGCTGCCCCTCGCAGGGCTGTCCTGTAGTTGCAGAAATTCCCCGTTGGGTCCATCTGGTGCTGGAAGGAGACAGGGAAGCATTTGGGCAGTTCTGTCCAGAGGATGGCTGGAGGCACCTGGCGGCCCAGCAGCCTCATTTACCTCAAGGATGAAAAACTTGGCTGTCTTCACTTTGGCCCAGGTCTTCTTCAGCCTGGAGACAGGGCTCATGTTCATGCCGGCTGGAAGAGGGAGGGAGGGTTGGAGAGGGCTGCTCCTGAGACAGGGAGGCCTCTATGTAGCTGCAACCCCTTGGACTGCACCCTGACCAGGGCTGGGGTCCGCAGGGCTCAGCCTATCACACGGTGGGGGGGTAAGGGGGTGCTGGTGGACATCATGGCCAGGTAGGGCTGCTCTCACTATGCTGGTCCCATCCTGTACCCAGCACCTGCTCTGGGCCTTTGTTTTCTCTGGGGCTGGGGACATATCACCAAGCCCTCATCAAACATCCTGAGGGGGCTGGGCTTGCCTTAGAAGGCACGGCTCTTCAGGACCTCTGAGGCAGGGACATGGGGCTGCCCAGGCCTTCAGATAGCCCAGCCCACTCCACCCCCTGCACCATGCTGCTCAGAGATGGGCTCTGGCTGGCACTCTGCCTGCCTGACTACACCCACTCTGATCTCTTGGGGGTGCTTGCACTGGGGACTCCAGGCCCAGGCTGGTCCACTCACAGATGATGGCCATGAGAGAGTTGAAGTTGCCAATGTTGAAGCACTCGCGGGCCACGTCGATGAAGAACTCAATCACCTGCGCCCTCTGCTTCTTCTTCGCTGGCTGGGGACAGGGCAGCAGAGCCTCAGCGGTGACACGCCTCCACCCTGCCCTGACTCTTACCAGGCCTGCTCCCTCACCCAGCCCTCTTCGCTCTCTCTAAACCCACTGCACAGTTGAGGCACTTGAGGCCCAGGGTAAACAGGGTCTCAGAGAGCTTCATGGGCTGAGCCAGCAGAATTCAATGCCACAGAGGGCTAGGTGGGCCCGGTGGGGGCACAGGCACCCGCTGTTGCCCTGGGGCTGCTGAGAGCACCTTCAGGAGATGTTCCATGGCTCCCCTCCAGCACCCTCATCCCTCTAGGCCCAGCTCCCATACTACTCCTTCCCCCAATTAGAGCCCCCCTGCCACCAGCCCTGGGCTTTCTCCCCTCACTGGGGTACAAGCTGGCCCTGAAGCCTGTCCCTCCAGCAGCCCCTTCACTCTCTCCATCTCACAACTGCATGACTGGTAAACCCTGCCTGGTTTGTGGCCAGGTGCTCGGGACTTCCGACCCCTCCAATGCACAGAACCACACTGTGTGCTTCCCCGGCCATCCTGGGCCACAACTGGCTCCCTGGCGGGCTCAGGCCAGCCTTCACCCAGGCTTGGCCCTCTTGCCTGCAGCCAGTGGTGTGAAGGTGGGAAGTGGGCTAGGCCAGTGGGGCCTGCATTGCATTCTTTCCACACAGGCAGGTGTTGCCTGCCCACTAAGCATGCAGCAGGAGTCTTTACTGTCACCAAAAAGTGGGTGTTGTGCTCTGAGATGTGTCATCAAACCCCCTTTCCAGGGCTGTCTTGGCCAGAGAGAGCTGCTCACCCAAGGCCAGACCTGTCTGTTGAAGGGCAGCCCACCCTGTGATGGGGGCTGAGCCAGGTGGAGGGACAGAGGCCAACCACTGTGTCTGTCACCACGTCGTGTGGGGCCGCCTCCCCCTACTCTTCTTTGCAAGAGTGGATCCCTCATGAACATGTGCCCCATGCTGGGTCTCAGCACCTGCTGCAGAGAACCTAGCCTGGCCCCGGTGCTGCCTCCAGCCTGGCCCTGGGACGAGTGGCCCCCTGGGCTTCATCTTAAGGTGAGAGAGTGGGTTCAGAGGAGGGTCCCTCTGCTGCAAGGAGGAGGATGGGTGGGTGTAGCCAGGTGGGACTGCAACTCAGTGACAAACATGTCTGGCTCTACGCTGCTGAGTCTTGGTGCTTTCCAGAAGCAGCTAGAACCATGGGCTTTTATGTGTGTCTCCCAATGCTTACAGGTTGGATCATGTCCTCCTCTGGGTCCTGAGCAAGCCAAACAAGGCCAGTTGCAGGCCAGGCTGCCCAAGACAGGCAGGCACAGATGGAGGGAGCAGAGCCACCGGGGCTGGGAGTGACTGCCCCTCACTCCTTCAGCAAACTCTCCGACACCCTCTGTGTCTGGCTGGTGGATCTGTCCTGGGTTCTCCTTGGAGGGAAATGTCACAGCAGGAAAGCTGGTGTTACCTCGAGTCCTGGAGGCATGTCCAGCCTGGTCCTGGACTTGGAAATGAACAGGACTCAAGGTGTCCTTCCGGTTCCCTCCCTGGTGGGCTCCTCCTGACTGCAGCCACCTTGGGCTATGCCAGCTTGTGCCCACCCTGGCTGTCCACTCACCATGCAGATCTCAGTTGCCACCAGGTAGCACAGTCTGTTGAACCATTTCACGTAAGCCTCTAGGTTGCTGGTCTTGTCACTGAAGCAGGGCTAGAAAAGACACACAGGACCACGTTGTGAGTCTTTTTGTCAATCATTTCTTAGGACATGAAGTCAGTTTATGATCCTTACAATCTGGGAAATGTCAAAACCCCCAAACCATCCAGAAATACCAAAGATTTGGTGTGTACCCTTTTAGTCCTTTTAAAAATACATTTTAAAATGTAATTTAACATACACACAGACACAAAACACACACACACACACACACTCCTCATTATTCCCGCATCCTGAATTTGCAAATTTGCCTACTCTAAACTTTATTTGTAGCCCCCAAAACTTGAGTGGCTTTGGTGGGCATCTGTACACATGCATGGGGTGGCAAAAATATTGAAGTCATGCAATGTCGGTGAGCGTCTCCAGCTGAGGCAAAGCAATGCTCTGTCCTGTATCACACTCTCAGACTTGGCCTACTGAGTATTGTGTCTTTTGCATTTTCATGCTTTTTGCTGATAATTTCATTACTGAGAAAGGCCCCAAGCACGGTGCTGAGGTGCCATCTAGTCTTCCTACACATGCAAAGGCTGCACTGTGCTCCACAGAGAAAATGTGTGTAACATCAGCATTCAATCCTGAGTAATAGCACTGTTGGCCATGAGATCAGTAGTAATCAACAATTTATATTAAATAATGTCTTCAAACATAAACACACATCAAACAAGGTTATATATTGATCTGTTGGCAAAAACATTGCGATGAGAGACTCATAGGAACCTAACCTTGCATCCCCTGGGAGCAATGGTTCTGTGCTCACTCATTCAGTGCTTCTGACTTTATAGAATATAGTTGCTGGGAATAATGAGCACCAGCTGTGTGTATGTATGTACCTGTCATAACCATATATATTCCCATACTTTTCTACATAAACCTTTCCCTGTGTCATAACGTATCCTTTGAAAACAAAATTTTGAAATTGATACAGAACTTCCCACTGTATAATATCCCCGTTTAAAAGATGAAACTTAACATAAATGTGTTTGTTAAGACTGCCAGGGTAATTTTCAATAAATAGAGGGGAAGATGGAATGGAGGACCTATTCATTCAAAAGAAGCAAAGAAAGGAGAAAAAATAAAAGGTAAGAAAGGCGACTACATAGTGCAACAAAAGACAGCAAGGACTAATTCGCATGGGCTAGTGATCACAACACCGGTTAAAAATCCAGCTCCTTGAGCGTGCAGAGGAAAAACCAGCAAGAAGGCGGCGGGAGAAGATGGTGGTCCTGGGGCTGAATTTGCAATCTTTCTGACTAAGCTAGTCGAGTAACTGTTCGGGTCATGGCATCAAACTCAACTCTTTCCTGGCAGATGCCGGCTAGGGCGAACAGGAACTGGATGCCAACTTTGCCCTTATGGAATTGGACAAAGGCCTAAGATCTGGCAAACTTGGTGAACAGTGTGAAGCAGTTGTTTGCTTTCCCAGACTTTTTCAGAAGTATCCATTCCCTATTCTTATCAATTCTGCATTTCTAAAGTTAGCTGATGTTTTCAGAGTTGGAAATAATTTCCTGAGGCTATGTGTTCTTAAAGTTACCCAACACAGTGAGAAACATTTGGAGAAGATTCTGAATGTGGATGAATTTGTGAAGAGAATTTTTTCTCTAATTCATAGTAATGATCCTGTGGCAAGAGCCATCACACTCCGGATGTTGGGAAGTCTGGCATCAATAATTCCTGAGAGAAAGAATCTCATCATAGTATTCGTCAGAATTTAGATTCACATGATAATGTAGAAGTTGAAGCCGCTGTTTTTGCTGCCGCAAACTTCTCTGCACAGTTAAAGGATTTTGCTGTAGGAATCTGTAACAAAATCAGTGAAATGATTCCAGGTTTAACGACACCAGTAGACTTGAAGCTAAAATTGACACCCATCCTACAGCACATGCACCATGATGCAATCCTGGCTTCCAGTGCTCCTCAGCTTTTACAACAGCTGGTCACATCCTATCCATCTACCAAAATGGTGATTGTTTCTTTGCACACTTTCACTCTGCTTGCAGCTTCATCTTTGGTTGATACACCTAAGCAGATTCAGCCTCTGTTGAAGTATTTGAAGAATGATCCCAGGAAAGCAGTAAAGAGACTTGCTATTCAAGATTTGAAATTACTTGCTAATAAAACACCACATACTTGGAGTAAGGAGAACATTCAGGCACTTTGTGAGTGTGCCCTCCAGACTCCTTATGACAGCTTAAAACTAGGGATGTTGTCTGTCCTTTCCACACTATCAGAGACCATCGCCATCAAACATTACTTAGTATAGTTCCAGGAAATGTGAGTTCTTCTCCCAGATCTTCTGATTTAGTCAAATTAGCCCAAGAGTGCTGTTACCATAACAAGGGCATTGCAGCTCGTGGAGTTAGAGTCCTAACAATTATAACTGTTTCTTGTCAAGAAAAAGATCTTTTGGCACTGGAACAGGATGCTGTCTTTGGCCTGGAATCCCTACTGGTACTTTGCAGTCAAGATGATAGTCCAGGTGCTCAGACCACTTTAAAGAATGCTCTAAACTGTATGGTGAAGTTGGCCAAGGGCAAGCCCCATCTTAGTCAGTCAAGTTGAGACCTTGTTGACTCAGTTGCACAGTGCTCAGGATGCTGCCCGGATTTTGATGTGCCATTGTCTGGCAGCCATTGCCATGCAGCTGCCGGTGCTGGGTGATGGGTTGCTTGGTGACCTCATGAAGCTATACAAGGTGACTGGATGATCAGCCACAGACAAGCAACAAGAACTTCTGGTGAGTTTGGCTACTGTGATTTTGTAGCGAGTCAGAAGGCATTATCGGTGGAAGTAAAGGCAGTGATTAAGCAGCAGCTTGAAAGTGTCTCCAATGGATGGACTATATATCATATTGCCAGACAGGCTTCCAGAATGGGTAATCATGACATGGCCAAAGAGCTTTATTAGAGTTTGCTGACTCAGGTTGCCTCAGAATACTTCTACTTCTGGTTAAATAGTATGAAGGAGTTCTTACATGCAGAGCAGTGTCTCACTGGGTTGCAAAAGGAAAACTATAGTTCAGCACTTTCTTGCATTGCTGAGTCTTTAAAATTCTATCACAAAGGGATTGCTTCCTTAACAGCAGCCAGTACACCCCTGAATCCTTTAAGTTTTCAATGTGAATTTGTAAAACTCAGGATTGACCTTCTACAAGACTTCTCTCAACTAATCTGTACTTGTAATAGCCTAAAGACAAGCCCCCCACCTGCAATTGCCACAACAATTGCCATGACCCTAGGAAATGACCTTCAGAGGTGTGGTCAAATCTCCAATCAGATGAAACAGTCTGTGGAAGAATTTTGGAGCCTTGCTTCTTGATGGGGATCTTTACTAGGCCTCTTTTGATGCTGACTCAGCAACTTTGAGGAACTTCGAACTACAGCAGCAGAGTTATTTACTGATATCTCATGCAATAGAAGCCCTGATTTTGGATCCAGAATCAGCAAGTTTCCAGGAATATGGATCTACTGGAACAGCCCATGCTGATAGTGAATATGAAAGAAGAATGATGTCTGTATGTAATCATGTCTTGGAGGAGGTAGAATCACTCAATGGGAAATATACCCCTGTTTCTTATACGCATACAGCATGCCTCTGCAATGCCATCATTGCTTTGCTGAAAGTTCCCCTTTCTTTCCAGAGATATTTTTTCCAGAAACTACAGTCTACTAGCATCAAGCTTGCTCTGTCACTATCACCCCGGAACCCTGCAGAGCCCATTGCTGTCCAGAATAACCAGCAGCTGGCGCTAAAGGTAGAGGGAGTGGTTCAGCATGGATCTAAACCAGGACTCTTGCAAAATTCAGTCTGTCTGTCGGAATGTTTCTTCCACCCTGCAGGGTAAATCCAGACAAGACTACAAGATACCCATTGACAGCATGACCAATGAGATGGAGCAAAGGGTTGAACCTCATAATGAT
>JAPYYA010003486.1:0-12803 GCA_028533165.1 Leontopithecus rosalia | reverse complement strand
TCACCATGTTGACCAGGATGGTCTCGATCTCTTGACCTCGTGATCCACCCGCCCCGGCCCATAAAATCTTTATATAAAAATTCTCTCCAGGCGCGGTGGCTCACGCCTGTAATCCCAGCACTTTGGGAGGCCGAGGCGGGTGGATCACGAGGTCAAGAGATCGAGACCATCCTGGTCAACATGGTGAAACCCCCGTCTCTACTAAAAATACAAAATATTAGCTGGGCATGGTGGCGCCTGCCTGTAATCCCAGCTACTCGGGAGGCTGAGGCAGGAGAATTGCCTGAACCCAGGAGGCGGAGGGTGCGGTGAGCCAAGATCGCACCAAGCCGAGATGGCGCCATTGCACTTCAGCATGGGTAACAGCGAAACTCCGTCTCAAAAAAAGAAAAAAAATTCTATGAGGACTAAAAAATTGAATCAAGGTTTTAAGTACCAGTGCTCTTTTGAAAAAGCATCTATTTCGCATATTAATAATTTATACAAACTGAGAAATTACTTCTTACACTGATTTAGTTATTCTTATCCTTTCTTTCTTTTTTAAGAGATGGGGACCGGACCCACCATAGTACCCAGGCCCGTCTTGAACTCTTGGGCTCAACAGATCCTCTCACCTCAGCCTCCGAAGTAGCTAGACTATACATGTAAGGATCATGCCCAGCCCTAGGTATTATTCCTAATAGCATACTCATAAATGTTCCCTTAAAGTATTTATGGTTTATTTTACTTACCCATACTTATTATAAATTCTAAACTACTAGAAATCTGACCAAAAAATTGGTATGTCAAACTGAGTTTTTAAAAGCTACTTGAGGTGTGGTGGCTCACACCTGTAAACCCAGCATGTTTGGGAGGCTGAGACAGGAGAATTGCTTGAGCCTAGCAGTTTGAAACCAGCCTGGGAAATGTGGTTAAGACCTTGTCTCTAATTATAACACACACACACACACACACACACACACACACACACGCACCAAAACTGCTTGATTTGTCCCACTTTTGAGATTCCTCAAAAGAAGATGATCTTCCAACAGCATTTTTTACTATGACCAATCTCAACTCTGCTTTATAAATAAGATATTCTAATCATACTACTAAACCCTGGTTTTCAGATTAAGTAAATTTTGTTGAAGGCAGAATTTAGGGGAAAAATCTAAATTGATCTTAGATTATTGGCTTGTTTCTTTCCCTTTTTAATCCTTTTTTTTTTTAAAAAAGACAGTCTCCCTCTGTCACCCAGACCAGAGCGCAATAGCGCGATCATGGCTCACTGCAATCTTGACCTCTTTCCTCAGCCTCCTGAGTACCTGGGACTACAGGCATGTGCCACCACAGCTGGCTAATTTTGTACTTTTTTTTTTTTTTGGTAGAGACAAGGTTTCACCATGCTGCCCAGGTGCGTCTTAAACTCCTGGGCTCAAGCAATCCAACTGCCTCGGCCTCTCAAAAGTGCTGGGATTTACAGGCATGAGCCGTCACACCCTGACTTCCCCTCTTGAATCTTTCTCATGGGATACAGCAAAAAGATAAAAACCTGATATATCACTTGTTTCTGAGCTAACTGTATACAGTTTGTTTCACTGAGCAAGTCACTCTGTCCTATTAAGACATAAACCATATTTCTATGATATAAAATGTATGTATTTTTTTCTTTAAATCGGTCCCTGCCTACTTTATGACCCTTGTTGCCTAGTTTGTCATCTCTGCTGCCATTATAGAAGGCTACTTTGGGACTACCTTAATCTGGTAGCAGTAATTTTAATCATCTGAGAAACCATCATCTCCACAGGTCTGTTTGTATTTTAGCATGACACATGCATCCACTCCATTAAACTGCAAAGTCTTAGACGAAGATATCAAACCTGGCATTTCCATGTAATTAATTAATTCATTCATTCTCATTCTTATTCTCTCTCTCTCTCTCTCTCTCTCTCGTCTGGCTAATTTCATATTTTTGGTAGAGACGGGGTTTCACCATACTGGTCAAGCTGGTCTTGAACTCCTGACCTCGTGATCCACCCACCTTCCACCACGCCCCACCTTTTTTATTTTTTGAGACAGTCTTGCTATCACCAGGCTGGAGTGCAACAGCATAATCTCAGCTCACTGCAACCTCCACCTCCCAGGTTAAAGCAATTCTCCTGCCTCAGTCTCCCAAATAGCTGGGACTATAGGCATGAGCCACCATGCCCAACTAATTTTTGTATTTTCAGTAGAAATAGGGTTTCACCACGTTGGCCAGGATAGTCTCGATCTCTTGACTTTGCGATCCACCTGCCTCAGCCCCCAAAGTGCTGGGATTAGAGCCATGAGCCACCGTGCCCAGCCTACTTTTTGTATTTTTAGTAGAAATGGGGCCATGTTGGCCACGCTGGTCTGGAACTCCCGACCTTGGGTGATCCACACACCTCAGCCTCCCAAAGTGTTGGGATTACAGGCATTAGCCACCACAGCCTGCCAATAATATTTTTAATTGTACATATTTAACCAGTATATAAGTACCTGTATCTATGCATATGTAAACATATAATTTTGAGAACAAACCAGGAACTTCACAAAACAAGTACTGTGGTAGATATCTGTGAGTGGCAGTTTGAAAACAGCTAAATTTATCACTAGCTGATATACCTGTTTTCTAGTTACTGGGCATCCTACCTACTCAGTATGTACAATTTTAGTTGTAATACTAAAGTATCATGGATGCTATTCAATATAAATTCCAGTTTGTAAGTTATTATATTTGGCCCTTGAACAACCCAGGTTTTAGCTGCATGGGTCCACTTATACATGGATTGTTTTCAATCAAACTCAGATAAAAATAAAGTACTGGGATCAAAAATACAGCAATCATGGGATACAGAACCTGAGTCTGCAAAGGGCAGACTTTTCATACAAGAGGGTTCACATTCCCATGCCAGGATTTTGGCAAGGATCATCTGCATATGTTTCTACAATGGGATACTTCCCCTAGGTTTACTTGTTTATTCTCTTCTTAAAGACAGGTATCCACATTCTTATTCCATTAAAATAAACTGCAAGCTTAGTAAGCAACAAATGAGATCATAATCTGCTTTTAAAGGGCATTAAAAGGTCTGGGAAACACATGAAGAAAGTTCTGATAACCTTGGTATTCTAAAACAGGGTATCAACTTTGCAATATATAAGTAGCAGAATCTCTGCGCCCCATCTCAAGAAGAATTACCACAACCAGGGCTCTATCTCAAAAAGAATTACCACAAACAGGGTCCAAATACTGTGCTATTTCCGAAGATAGACATTAATCTTCAGCATGGTAACTGGCAGAAAATGGGCATTTAATTATTAGTTTCCTTTTTCCTATAAAAAACACAGACTCAGTGTTTCTTGAAAAACTTGAAGAGATAATTAACAGGTTGAGGAGAATAATCATACTGTCCTCATGACTGTTTCTAACTCTTACTGCAGAATTCTTGGCATCTCAAATATTTAGAATTCTAAACAGAAGTTACTTAAATTTTTTTGAGACAGGGTCTCACTGTGTCATCCAAGCTGGAGTGCAGTGACTTGATCACGGCTCACTGCAGCCTCCATCTATTGGGCTCAAGTGATCCTCCTGCCTCAGCCTCTTGTGTAGCTGTGATCAGAGGCGTGTCCAGCTAAATTTTTTTTTCCTTCTTAGTAGAGATGAGGTCTTGCTATGTTGCCCAGGCTAGTCTTAGGCTCCTGGGCTCGAGCGATCCTCCTGCTTGCGCATCCAAAAGGCTGGGATTACAGCTGTGAGTCACCAGGCCCAGCCTGCAGTTATTGCAATTTCTAAACCTGGCTTATGTCCTTTTATTTTTTAACAAGTTTGATGTTGAGCAGATTTTAAATAAATGGTGCTTTTTACTGACATTTTGTTTAAAAATAAAATTATTTATTTGTAAGTCAGGGGTAAATACAGGTTTTAGATAAATGTCTACACTTCCTAAGTCAACTTTTAGAGTCACTTTTAAGATCACTCTAGTTGTTTGGGGTATCCAACTTGGGAAATTCAGAGCCTCAACATTTATAAAGAGAATCCTTCTTCAACTTTAATCTGATGAAAAGTCAATCTTTCCTTAAAAGTCCATCATATGCCACAAAGTCAAATTGACTTTGAATCATCTGGGAAAGGGCAAATTAGAACAGGTTCAAAATTTACAACTATCTGCAACATTCAACTATTTGGTCAAAATAGAACCTAATTCATAATTCTGACATTCACACTGCACAAATATACTGAGAAGTTTGGTATTCCCCAGGTCAATTTTTTTTAGTGCAAATGACAAGCACAACAACCATTTAAAGTCATTTCTAGATTCATAAAGACAATGAATATTCCAGGTTCTCTGAACAATCTATTCTCGTATCACAAAAAACAGAATGATCATACCATCATTTGGGGTCAATTAAAATTGAATCCGGAAGAAAAATAATAAAGAAAATATACTCAATACTTATGAGTCACACATTTAATAACAGCACTTTTCAAAGTCAAAGTTAGTTCCCATTTTCCAGGATGAAAATGACTGTGAGTCATTAGGTGATTAAAACGGTTATTAATTAATACATTGGGGATAAGGGCCTTAAATTTGCCCCTCAAAAAGGTGGTAACATGATAATTACTTTTTAAATTATGTAAAGGTTTCAGTTATTTATGTAGATAATTTAGAGATAATATATCTCAAACTTAGAATATCAGGACCACCATCTACTCTTGATTCCTTAAGAGAGAAAAACAGCTTAGTATGGAGTTCAGTTTAGACTGGCTAGGTGCCTAGCATCCCAGATCCCAGTAGCTTCCTGGCTCTCTGCATCATAAAGTTAGGCAACTCCGTTCCCTCTGAACAGAGGCAAGGGCCAGCCAACACAACTTCAGTAAGAAAGCACAGTACCTTGGTGAAACAAATCACAGCTGAATGTAAGAAAACAATCTTCAGACACTATAGTAGCACGGTACTGATCAGGAACTGAAAGGCCACCTTTTCCTTACCCTCTGTCATGTGTGATTTTGAGTAAGTCATTTAACCCTTGCAGTTTCCAAGTCAGCAAAACATAATTTTGCCTGTCTCAAAGTGCTGCAAATAGTGATGCTTTTAGCACAACATACTATATAAATAAAATTTTTCAAATAAAATATGAACATAAAAGGCAACTTTCATGTGCACTTGGAAAAAATTAAATTCTACTAACTACATCTTCAAAGGCAGAAAATATTTATAGCACTATGTTCTAGTCAGATGAAACACCTTGTTATACACAATAAAGCATACTATTGTAAAGATACTGAAAAGTTTTTCGGTGTTAAGCTTAGTAACTACAAGAAACAATATTTAGATTGTTTCTTGTAGAAAGTGCACTGGAAATAATTTAAAAAGTAAAAACAAGAATAAAACCAAAATATTATCTTCAGTCTTGTTTTGCTGAAGGACCTACTAACATACAATTTTGAAGAACAAGAAATATATAATGATCAAAACTGCTAAACAATATACTCGAGGGGATTCAATACTACATACAAGACCATAAGAGATCTTGGATGCTTTAATGTACTGTACAAATAGTGACAATGCTCATCTCCACAGCATAGAGCTATCACACATTTTCTGTTTCATCTCTACCAGCTTATTTCTGAGAGACAATACACAAAAATATTTTGAACAAACATGACTCAACGTTGAATTGGAAAAGCTAGACATAAAGGAGCCATGTAAAAATCAGCAGTGCCTGGGACATACTATTATTACTTTCATCCTCTGGGAGTTAGAAATTTCGGTAGCTCGTCCAAATTCTGCCACTGAAAAAGTACGTAAAAATACTTACCTTTTAAACTATGTGTGTGCTTAAGATACCTTAAGATCTAAAAGCACTGTTAGAAACACACCTACCCAAACCGTTAAAATGTAACCTCAACCTTATTAAAAGCCTACTTGTGGACTGAAATCTTTCCCCACTTCCCTTGCCTAATCAGTGCTACTTGAATGAATTAAAATGTACCCACCTTGAAAATATTTTTCGTTCACAGTTTTAAATTATGGTTTTAAATGTCCGTAGTATGTTTATTTATTGTAAAAAACTTAACAGCCAAAATTTTAAAATACAAAAAACAAGAACTTGTGATGCATCTGATGTCCATTTATCTTCCGAAGCAATGGAATTAACTAAATTAAAAACTAGATAAAATGGACACAAATACAACTTCCAACTGTAACATAATCACGGAAAATACTTTCGGCGAATTTTTCTACCAAATAAAAGATTTTTTTTTTTTTTTACATAATCACAGGATATTAAGATAGTCCTTTGGGATCAAACCACCCAGCGACTTTCTTCCTTATCAAAACAAGAACTTTGGCTTTTCTACTATGTGTACACTGACTTATGAAAAACGGTTAAAAAAAAATCATTGAATAACTGTCACAGGGATCCAAGGTGAGACTTGGATTTCACGAAAATCTGCAAATAATTCAGTTTCTTTCCTCAGAATGCATGCACTCATTTAAAAATGGAAATCTACAGGATAACCTATCCGCAGTAACAACCTACTGCGTGACACGAAATACTGGGAACGAACGATTTTTTTTTCTTGCTGAACTCGTTAGTGCCGCCAGGTTCTCGGGAGACGCCCGAGGGAGGTGGAGGGGGCGACACCTAGGCGAGGAAAGGACGAGCGCCGCCGTTCAGCCCGGGGAGGGCAACCTTCGGCCTCCGTGAATGGCCGATCTCTCCGACCGCCGGAGCACCCGTCTCACCCCGGACCCCGGGGACGGAGGACGGAGGTAAAATGGCCTCGGGGTGGCGGAAGTGTTTCCCGCAGGCGGGAAGATAGAGCGGATTACGAGAGACCGGTGCCGCCCGGGGCATGAGTGATCCTTCCGGCCCTGCCCGCCCCTTACCGGCCCAGGGCCGCTGCACCCCAGCCCTCAGGCCCCGGAGATCCCCCGCGGCCGCTCCCGCCAGCCGGCCCGCACCTACGTCTCCTGATGGAAGCCGCGCCGGCACCGCCCGTCGCGGAGGCCGAGGCCGCGCTGCTCGCCCCGCCGCCCGGGCCCCGCGGGCCGCCGCGCAACCGGACCGCTCTGCCGCCGGCTCCGCCGCGCTCCTAGTCCCGCCACAACCCCGGCGCTCCCCTTTATTTGCGGGTCTCGCTGCCACAAAATGGCGCTGAGGGAGGAAACCAGGCCCCGCCGCCCGGCCCCGCCCCATCGCCCGGCCCCGCTCCGCCCCGCCCCGCCCCACAGCCCGGCCCGAACGCGCCGCCTGCCAGCGCCACTGCCTGCCGCCTCCCGCCAGCCTCACCACTCCGCCATGTTCGCGTTCTGGCCCACTCACCGAAGAGTCGCCTTTCAGGCGTGGCCGCCGTCACTTGCCCACCGCCGGGCCCCACCGGTAGAGAAAAAGTGAGGGGAGGGCGGCCGCCGACCTAGCCCGATCGGGGCCTCGAGGCGCAGTGGAGCAGCTGCTCCCCGGTAATACACCCCGTCTTTCCCCAGGAGCCGGGCGCGAGCCTCCGCGGCCGCCGGAGCTCAACGAACGCGGTGGGGGCGGGAAGGGAAGCGGCTGGAGGGGCGGGCCGGCGAGGTCGGAGGTCAGCCGCGGGGCATCACGGGAAGGGAAGGTGGCCGCCTGGTGGACGCACTCGCCGCTGCCACCTGCGGCTGCGGGACGGCCTCGTGCGGAGGGATCTGGGCGAAGGCGGCGCGTCATTGGCCGCTTTGTGGTCGCGACGCCCATCCTTGATGCTTCCGCGCGTCGGAGGACCAGGTGCCACCTCAAGAGATGCTGTGGGCGGCGAGCCGGGGGCGTTTACGCTCAGCAGAAGCTCACCTGTAAGTTTTGAGAACTTAGAAACCGATGCCCCCCCTCTCTTCTGTCGTAAAGCGCGGCCTCCTGGTCGCCGGGTTTGCTCCTCCTTGACGTCTCTGGGGACGTATCGAGGAGCTATTGTTCTCTGGTGTCGGAGGTTGCGCTGCGACCGTGGCACTGAGGGCGCCTTGCTAACTCTAAGGAGGGAAAGGCGGCCGGCCCTGAGGGGCTTAGTGAACCCAATCAAAGGGGTCCTGCAAGTCGAGCAGACGCCCTGAAGCAAGACTGCGCCATCTGGATTGCCGAATAAGGGCGGTGTTAACCTGAAGAACGTGGAACAATCTCGAAACACTAGAGGATCACGTAATTCTTTCGATTGGTCTGCCCTTAGCCGGCTTTATCAAACCTGTTTATCCCCAAAGAAGTGTCTTGTAGTAAGGTGATTTATAAGGATAAGACTAAAGTACACTCCAGATGGTCGTATTACATTCCCCGTAAATCAGATCAGTCTGGTCTTTGCAACTTGTATCTCAAGAACTCTCAAAAATTGAAAACAAAAAGTCCGAAATCCAAAGGAGAAAATGGGGAAGGACATGAACAAATAATTCTCAGAAAAAATACAGTAATGGCCCTTCAACGTGGAAAGATGCTCCACCTTACTTACAATGGAAATACACATTGAAATTACCTTTCTGGGAGTGGAAAAATGGTTCAAATTCTGTGGCGTACAAAATTACGTTTGTTATTCTTAACTCCTTGCAGTTCTAACCCTAACCTTATTCTGAAGGTACAGCTCTACACATGGAAACAATATGTATACAAGCTTATTGCAGTGCTATTTGTCATAGCAAAAGTTAGGGGTAACCTAAATATCCATTAATAGGGAACGGATAGGCAATGGTGCATCCATCCAATAGAATACAATGCAGCCCTTAAAAAGATTCAGAAAACCATGTGTTGCTTATTTTATATATCTTAACATATAAAAATATGTATATTTAACGTGCATATTTATGTGTATATGCTTATTTTGGGAGGAGGGATTAGAAACTTAAAATAGTTACCTATAAAGAGAGGTGGGCAAGAGTGGAGGGGAGATAGAAACAAGACTTCTCTGTCTTTGAACTTTTAGTTTTATATAGCCGACAAGTAAATAAAAAAGTAAACCCCAGAGTTGAAAGTAAATTGAAACAAATGAAAACTCTTAAGTATGGCTTTTTTTTTTCTTTTCTTTTTTTTTAAGACAGAGTCTTGCTGTGGTTCCCAGGCTAGAGTGCAGTGGTACAATCTCAGCTTATTGCAACCTCCCTATCCTGGGTTCAAGCAATTCTCCCACCTCAGCCTCCAGAGTAGCTGGGATTACAGGCATGTACCACCACCCCTGGCTATTTTTTGTATTTTTAGTAGAGATGGGGTTTCACCATGTTGACCAGGCTCACTCCTGACATCAGGTGATCCACCTGCCTAGGCCTCCCAAAGTGCTGGGATTACAGATGTGAGGCACCACAACTGGCCCCCTTGGGGCTTTTGAACACAGTCCTCTAGTGGTGTATCTGTGTTGAGATAGTGTAGTCTTTCCTCCTTATATGCAGGAGATTGGATGTAGGACCTTTTGCAGGCATATACGGAAATCTACATACCTGCCTTGGCCTACCAAAGTGCTGGGACTGCAAGCCTCAGCCACCCGGCCTTTTTCTGAACTTCTTTGATCTTGCATTTATATCTCATTCTCTCATACACTGGAAGTCTTTGTACACAGTAACATTAAAGTACTTATGTTATCCCATCATATCACATACAGTACATAGTTTGAAAACAACAGCAACAATATTAGTCAATCATAAATCAGTTAGTGAAGCTGAAAGCTCCTTTGCATTTTTTTCCTCATTAGGATACACAGTTGACCCTTGAACAACACTGGTTTAAACTGCTGGGTGGCTGATGCTTGCAGTCCCAGCACTTTGATAGGCCAAGGCAGGAGCATCACTAGACTCCAGGAGTTTGAGACCAGCCTGGGCAACATAGTGAGACCTCTGTCTCCATTTTTTTTTAAATTTAAAACAATTTTTAAGAAGTTCTAATGGAACTGAAGAATACAATATGAGAACTCCATGAAAAAAAAAAGGTTAATTGATCCTGAAAAAAACTAATATAAAAAATTTTAAGAAGTTCAGAAAAAAAGTCTGTAATATTGAGTTTAAACTGCAGGGCTGGGTGCAGAAGTACACACCAGTAAGCCCAGTGCTTTAGGAAGCCAAAGTGGCCTAGGAGTTCAAGACCAGCCTGGTCAACACAGTGACACCCTGGCTCTACAAAGTACAGATAAAATAGCCAGGGGTGGTAGCCTGTGCCTATAGTCCTAGCTACTTGGGAGGCTAAGATTGGAGGACCAGTTGAGCCTAGGAGTTTAAAGTTACAGTGAGCTGTGATCTTATCATTGCACTCCAGCCTGGACTGTAGACCCTATCAAAAAGAAAAAAGAAAAAAATTTAAACTGCAAAATAAGATTTCCTAGTTCTGTGCACTGAAAGGGCCTAGAAACACTAGGGTGACCAATTGGTCAATTTTGCCATGGACTGAGGGGTTTTCTGTGGATGCTGGACTTGCAGGTTAAAACTGGAACAGTCCCAGGTGAACTAGGATGTACAGGCAAGGTCACCCTACAGTAACAATGAGCACATCTGACACCAAGATCTCGGTTTCTGAATTCCATTTCCACTAAAGAGATCCAGAGCTCCTTGGAGAATTGGCTGATTCCAGCTCTGGGCTGGGAAAACAAGTTGAGCCAGGTATTTCATTGTGCCTGAATGCAAAGGAAGTGCTTAGACCAATGAGGCTATGCCAACAGTATTTAGAAGAACTAACAAAACTAATCCATAGTGATAGACAGCAGATCAGTAGTTGGCTAGGAGGGGAAGAGAGAAGGAATTGACTGGAAAGGAAAATGGGAGAATTTTTGGGGGTGATAGAAATGTTCTGTGTCCTGGTTAACAGAGATATATACATTTTTCAAAATTCATTAAATTGTGGCACTATAAAGGATGCATTTTATTGCATGTAAATTATACCTCAATAAAATGTGGAAATAAGCCAAGGCAAACGAAATGAGAAAAGCAAAGTCTATTGCGAACTTGCTGTAGCAAAGGAGTCAGCACCATCACTTATGTTTTGGCAGGGGTTCAAAGGCATGCAGAGGAGTGGGAAAGCTTTACAGTGGACAAGGGCAAGTTTCACAGGAATGCCTGAGGGGAAGCTCTTGCATGGGGAAGCTGGAAGCTAACTAGAAGTTGGCATCCCATGGGATTGGTTAAAGGAGCATATGTGAATTTCTCTGGATGGTCATAAACTAGAAGTGGGGACAAAAATTAGGGAAGCTGTTAATTTTTAATCAAGTCCTGGTCATTTTGAGCTGATGTCGTAGAAGTTACTATTTAGCTTCCTGGATGGCTACCAGAGAGAGCAGTTTGCCTTACTACGAGTCTGGTTGATAGCAGGTTTGGCTTTTAGACTGGGTGTACAGCACTTAGGGTAGACAAATGATTGGTTTACTGGGCTAGTTGTTGCAGGGCCAGAATTCTGTTTTTATGTCTATTGTGGCCATTGTCCATTTGTATTGTCAGTCTCTCAAAAATAAATTTTAGAGACATGGGAGTCAGCTTGAAGGATCTCCCACAGGCCAAATTTAGGGCAGTTTTAGCATCAAAAAGAAAATGAATACTATTGATTGCAATACTGAATAAATAAAAATCTAGTATAGAGAAGAGAGAATGAGAAGAGGGAAACTATTTTTCCATCATTGGTAGTGACTATTCTACCAGTTTGTTACTCTGAAAATTAGTTATTAAAGGCAGATAGCATTTATATTGTTTGTTGTTTGTTTTATTTGTTTTTGTTTTAAAGATAGAGTCTTGCTCTCCCATCCATGCTGGAGTCCAGTGCCACAAATATGGCTCACTGCAGCCTTGATCTCCTAGGCTCAAGTGATCCTCCTCCCTCCTCAGAAGCTGGGACTACAAGTGCTTGCCACCATACCTGGCTAAGTTTTTTGGCTTGTTTGTTTTTTTGTTTTTTTAGAGATGGGGTCTTGCTGTGTTATCCAGGCTGGTCTTGAACTCCTGGGCTCAAGTGATGCTCCCACCTCAACCTCCCAAAGCGCTCGGAGTATAGGCATGGGCCATGGCTTCCAGCCTACTTTGCCTTTTTTTTTTTTTTAAAGAAAGAAAAAAAGGAGTGAAGGAGAGAAAGAAAGAAGAAAAAGAGGGAGAGAAAACAGGAATGTAGCTTTATTCTAAAAATGGGTATTAATAATGGCCGATCAATATTTTGTGTATTTAAGATGGAGAATGTATATTTTGTGTATTTAAAGTGGAAAGCTCTATAAATATTTATTGAGTTTACTTGTTCCGGATCTGAGTTCAAGTCCTGGATATCCTTATTAATTTTCTGTCTCGTTGAGTCTAAATCTCTTTATGAGTCTATGTATCTGGGTGTTAGGATCGTTAGCTCTTATCGTTGCATTGATCCTTTTACCACTATATCTTTGTTGCTTTGAAATCTATTTTATCAGATGCAAGAATTGCAACTCCTGCTTTTTATTTATTTATTTATTTTTGCTCTCCATTTGGTTGGTAAATCTTTCTCCATCCCTTTAAGTCTTTGTGTATCTTTGGATGTGAAATGGGTCTGGATGTAGCAGATCATTAGGTTTTGGCTGTATCTTTTGATTGGGGGATTTAGTCGACTTAAATTTAGGGTTACTGCTATTTGATGTTAACTGGCTATTTTATCCATTTGTTGCTGTAAATTCTTCTTTATGTTGATGCTCTATACTTTTTGGTATATTTTGAGAAAGGCCAATACTGGTTGTTCCTTTCTATGTATAATGCTTCTTTCAGAAGCTCTTGTAAAGCAGGCCTGGTGGTAATAAAATCTCTGAGCTCTTGCTTGTTCATAAAAGATTTTATTTTTCCTTCAATTGTGAAGCTTAGTTTGGCAGG
>JAPYYA010003485.1:0-12804 GCA_028533165.1 Leontopithecus rosalia | reverse complement strand
GAGGCAGCAATTAAGAGCCTACCACACAAAAAAAGCCCAGGTCCAGATGGGTTCACAGCCGAATTCTACCAGACACACAGAGAGGAGCTGGTACCATTCCTTCTGAAACTATTCCAAATAATCCAAAAAGAGGGAGTTTTTCCCAATTCATTTTATGAGATCAACATCATCCTGATACCAAAACCCGGCAGAGACTCAACAAGAAAAGAAAACTTCAGGCCAATATCCATGATGAACATAGATGCAAAAATCTTAAATAAAATATTGGCAAGCTGATTGCAACAGCACATCAAAAAGCTTATCCATCATGATCAAGTAGGATTCATCCCGGGAATGCAAGGCTGGTTCAACATACGCAAGTCTATAAACGTAATTCACCACTTAAACGGAACCAAAAACAAAAACCACATGATCATCTCAATCGAGGCAGAGAAGGCTTTTGACAAAATTCAACAGCCCTTTATGCTAAAAACCCTCAATAAACTCAGTATTGACGGAAGGTATCTCAAAGTAATAAAAGCTATTTATGACAAACGAACAGCTAATATCAAACTGAATAGGCAAAAACTGGAAGTATTCCCTTTAAAATCCGGCACTAGACAAAGATGCCCTCTCTCACCACTTTTATTCAATATAGTACTGGAAGTTCTAGCCAGAGCAATCAGGCAAGAAAAAGAAATAAAGGGTATTCAAATAGGAAAGGGGGATGTCAAATTGTCTCTATTTGCAGATTACATGATAGTATATCTAGAAGACCCTATCATCTCAGCCCAAAAACTCCTGAAATTGATAAGCAACTTCAGCCAAGTCTCAGGATATAAAATCAATGTGCAAAAATTACAAGCATTCCTATACACCAATAACAGACTGAAGGAGAGCCAAATCAAGAATGAACTGCCATTCACAACTGCTACAAAGAGAATAAAATACCTAGGAATACAACTTACAAGGAACGTAAGGGACCTCTTCAAGGAAAACTACAAACCACTGCTCAATGAAATAAGAGAGGACACAAACAGATGGAGAAACATTCCATGTTCATGGTTAGGAAGAATCAATATCATGAAAATGGCTGTACTACCCAAAGTAATTTACAGAATCAATGCTATCCCCATGAAGCTACCATTCACTTTCTTCACATAACTGGAAAAAAACCACCTTGAACTTCATATGTAACCAAAAGAGAGCCCGCATAGCCAAGTCAATCCTAAGCAAAAAGAACACAGCGGGAGGCATCACACTACCACACTTCAAAGTATACTACAAGGCTACAGTACTCAAAACAGCATGGTACTGATATCAAAGCAGAGATATAGACCAATGGAACAGAACAGAGGCATCGGAGGCAACACAACATATCTACAACTGTACAATCTTTGATAAACCTTACAAAAACAAGCAATGGGGAAAGGATTTCCTATTTAATAAATGGTATTGGGAAAACTGGCTAGCCATATGCAGAAAGCAGAAACTGGACCCCTTCCTGACACCTTACACTAAAATTAACTCCAGATGGATTAAAGACTTAAACATAAGACCTAACACCATAAAAACCCTAGAAGAAAATCTAGGCAAAACCATTTAGTACATAGGAGTAGGCAAGGACCTCATGACCAAGACACCAAAAGCATTGGCAACAAAAGCCAAAATAGACAAATGGGACCTAATCAAACTCCACAGCTTCTGCATGGCAAAAGAAACAGTCACTAGAGTGAATCGGCAACCAACAGAATGGGAAAAAATCTTTGCAGTTTACCCATTTGACAAAGGGCTGATATCCAGAATTTACAAACAACTCAAACAGATTTACAAGAAAAATACAAGCCCATTCAAAAGTGGGCAAGGGACATGAACAGACACTTTACAAAAGAAGACATACGTGGGCCAACGAACATGAAAAGATGCTCATCATCACTGGTCATTAGGGAAATGCAAATCAAAACGACATTGAGCTACCATCTCATGCCAGTTAGAATGGCTGTCATTAAAAAATCTGGAGACAACAGATGCTGGAGAGGATGTGGAGAAATAGGAACAGTTTTACACTGCTGGTGGGAGTGTAAATTAGTTCAACCATTGTGGAAGACAGTGTGGCAATTTCTCAAGGACCTAGAAATAGAAATTCCATTTGGCCCAGCAATCCCATTACTGGGTAAATATCTGAAGGATTGTAAATTGTTCTACTATAAGGACACATGCACACGAATGTCATGGAATCAACCAAAATGCCCATCGATGATAGGGTGGACAGGGAAAATATGGCACATATACACCATGGAATATTATGCAGCAATAAAAAATGATGAGTTTGTTTTCTTTGTAGGGACATGAATGAACCTGGAGAATATCGTTCTCAGCAAACTGGCACAAGAACAGAAAATGAAATACCACATGTTGTCACTCATAGGTGGGTGTTGAGTAATGAGAATACGTGGACAAAGGGAGGGGAGCACTACACACTGGGGTCTGTTGGGGGGAATAGGGGAGGGACATCAGTGGGTGGGGAGTTGGGGAGATATCGCATGGGGAGAAATGCCAGATATAGGTGAAGGGGAGGAAGGCAACAAATCACACTGCCACGTGTGTACCTATGCAACTCTCTTACATGTTCTTCACATGTACCCCAAAACCTAAAATGCAATTAAAAAAAAAGATGTAAGGAAGGGGTCCAATTTCAGCTTTTTACATATGGCTAGCCAGTTTTCCTGACACCATTTATTAAACAGGGGGTTCTTTCCCCATTGCTTGTTTTTGTCCAGTTTGTCAAAGATCAGACGCTTGTAGATGTGTGGTGTTGCTTCTGAGACCTCTGTTCTGTTCCATTGGTCTACATCTCTGTTTTAGTCTTATTACCATGCTGTTTTGATTACTGTGGCCTTGTAGTATAGTTTGAAGTCAGGTAGCATGATGTGTCCAGCTTTGTTCTTTTTGCTTAGGATTGTCTTGGCTATGCAGGTTCTCTTTTGATTCCATATGAAGTTTAAATTGTTTTTTTTTTCAGATCTGTGAAGGTCAATGGTAGCTTGATGGGGATAGCATTAAGTCTATAAATTACTTTGGACAGTATGGCCATTTTACAATATTGATTCCTTTTAACCATGAACATGGAATGTTTCTCCATCTATTTGTGTCCTATCTTATATCCTGGAGCAGTGGTTTGTAGTTCTTCTTGAAGAGATCTTTTACATCCTCTGTTAGTTGTATTCCTAGGTATTTTATTTTCTTTTGTCTAGCAATTGTAAATGGGAGTTTGGTCATGATTTGGCTGTTTGTCTGTTGTTGGTAGAGGAATGCTTGTTATTTCTGCACTTGATTTTGTATCCTGAGGCTTTGCTGAAGTTGCTTATTAGCTTGAGGAGGTTTTAGGCTGAGACGATTGGGTCTTCTAAATATACAATCATGTAATCTACAAATAGGGACAACTTGACTTCTTCTTTTCCTAATTGAATACAGTTTATTTCTTTTTCTTGCCTGATTGGTCTGGCTAGAACTTTTAATACTATGTTGACTAGGAGTGGTGAGAGAGGGCATCCTTGTCTAGTGCCAGTTTCTAAAGGGAATGCTTCTAGTTTTTGCTTGTTCAGTAAGATATTGGCTGTGGGTTTGTCATAAATAGCTTTTATTATTTTGAGATATGTTTCATTGATACCTAGTTTATTGAAAGTTTTTAGCATAAAGGATTGTTGAATTTTTTCAAAGGCTTTCTCTTTATCTGTTGGGATAATCATGTGGTTTTTGTCTTTGGTTCTCTTTATGTGGTGGATGATGTTTATAGATTTGCATATGTTGAACCAGCCTTGCATCCCCAGGATGAAGCCTAGTTGATCATGGTGGATAAGCTTTTTGATATGCTGTTGGATTCGTTTTGCCAGTATTTTATTGAAGACTTTTGCATCAATGTTCATTATGGATATTGGCCTATAGTTTTCTTTTAATTGTGTCTCTGCCAGGTTTTGGTATCAGGATGATGTTGATCTTATAGAAAGAATTAGGGAGGATTCCCTCTTTTTTGTATGGTTTGGAATAGTTTCAACTGGAATGGTAACAGCTCCTCTTTGTATGTCTGGTCGTATTCGGCTGTGAACCCATCTGGACCTGGACTTTTTTTCTTCGTAGGGTATTAATTGCTGCCTCAACTTCAGACCTTGTTATTGGTCTATTCAGGGTTTCAACTTCTTCCTGGCTTAGTCTTGAGAGTGTGCAAGTGTCCAGGAATTTATCCTTTTCTTCCCGATTTACTGGTTTATGTGCATAGAGCTGTTTGTAGTAATCTCTGATGGTAGTTTGTATTTCTGAGGAATCTGTGGTGATCTCCCCTTTTTTGTTTTTTTTATTGTATCTATTTGAGTCTTATTTCTTTTCTTTTTTATTATTCTAGCTGGTGGTCTATTTTGTTGATCTTTTCAAAAAGCACCTCCTAGATTTATTGTTTTTTTGAAGGACTTTTTTTTTTTTGTCTCTATCTCCTTCAGTTCTGCTCTGATCTTAGTTATTTCTTGTCTTCTGTTTGTTTTTGAGTTTTTTTGATCTTGCTCCTCTAGCTCTTTCAATTTTGATGATAGTGTCAATTTTAGATCTTTTCTTGTTTCTTGCGTGGGCATTTATTGCTATAAATTTCCCTCTACACACTACTTTAAATGTGTCCTAGAGATTCTGGCACGTTGTGTCTTTATCCTCATTGGTTTCAAAGAATATCTTTATTACTGCCTTCATTTCATTATCCAGTAGTCACTCAGGAGCAGGTTCTTCAGTTTTCATGTAGTTGTGTGGTTTTGAGTAAGTTTTTTAATCCTGAGTTCTAATTTGATTGCACTGTGGTCTGAGAGACTATTTGTTATGATTTCTGTTCTTTTGCATTTGCTGAGAAGTGATTTACTTCCAACTATGTGGTCAATTTTAGAGTAAGTGTGATGTGGTCCTGAGAAGAATGTGTATTCTGTGAATTTGGGATGGAGTGTTCTGTAAATATCTATTAGGTCCACTTGGTCCAGATATATGTTCAAGTCCTGGATTTCCCTGCTGACTTTCTGTCTTCTTGATCAGTCCAATATTGTCAGTGGGGTGTTAAAGTCTCCCACTGTTATTGTGTGGGTGTATAAGTCTCTTTGTAGGTCATTAAGAACTTGCATTATGTATCTGGGTACTCCTGCATTGGGTACATATATATTTAGGATAATTAGCTCTTCTCGTTGCAATGATCCTTTTACCATTATGTAGTACCCTTCTTTGTCTTTTTTGATCCTTGTTGGTTTAAAGTCCGTTTTATCAGAGTCTAGGATTGCTACCCCTGACATTTTTTGCTCTCCATTTGCTTGGTAAATCTTCTTCCATCCCTTTATTTTGAGTCTTTGTGAGTCTTTGCATGTTAGATGGGTCTCCTGAATACAGAACACTGATGGATCTTGACTTTTTATCCAGTTTGCCAATCTTTTGATTGTGGCATTTAGGCCATTTACATTCAATGTTAATATTGTTATATTTGAATTTGATCCTACCATTTTGTTACTGGCTGGTTGCTTTGTCCGTTAATTGATGAAGTTTCTTCATTGTGTCATTATTTCTTACCATTTGGTACATTTTTGCAGTGACTGGTACTGGTTGTTCCTTTCCATGTTTAGTACTTCCTTCAGGAGCTCTTGTAAGGCAGGTCTTGTAGTGGTAAAATCTCTCAGCAATTGCTTTTCCATAAAGGATTTTCTTTCTCCTTCACTTATGAAGCTTAGTTTGGCTGGATATGAAATTCTGGATTGAAAGTTCTTTTATTTGAGGATGTTTAATATTGGATTCCACTCTCTCCTAGCTTCCAGAGTTTCTGCTGAAAGATCTGCTGTGAGTCTGCTGGTCATTTCTTTGTGAGTGACTCATCCTTTCTCTCTGGCTGCCCTTAGGATTTTTTCCTTCATTTCAACCGTGGTGAATCTGATGATTATGTGCCTTGGGGTTGCTCTTCTTGAGGAGTATCTTTGTCATGTTCTCTGAATTTCCTGGATTTGAATATTGGCTTGCCTTGTTTGGTTGGGGAAGTTCTCTTGGATAATGTTCTTAAAGAGTGTTTTCCAGCTTGGATTCATTCTCCCTGTCACATTAAGTTACATTGATCAAGAGTAGATTAGGTCTTTTTACCTATTCCCATAGTTATTGGAGGCTTTGTTCCTTTCTTCACTCTTTTTTCTCTAATCTTGCCTTCTTATTTTATTTCATTGATTTCATCTTCAATCTCTGATATGCTTTCCTCTGCTTGATCAATTTGGCTGTTGAAACTTGTGTATACCTCACGAAGTTCTTGTGCTGTGTTCTGCAGCTCCATCAAGTCATTTATGTTCTTCTCTATGCTGGTTATGCTAGTTAGAATTTTGTCTAACCTTTTTTCAAAGTTCCTAGTTTCTTTGCATTGGGTTAGAACATGGTCTTTTAACTCAGAGAAGTTTGTTATTACCCACCTTCTGATGCCTTCTGTCAATTCATCAAACTCATTCTCTGTCTTGTTTTGTTCCCTTGATGGTGAGGAGCTGTGATCCCTAGGTGGAGAAGAGGTATTCTAATCTTTGATGTATTCATCCTTTTTGCACTGTGTTTTTTTCCCCATCTTCATGGATTTATCTTTCTTTGATCTTTGAAGTTGGTGATTTTGGATGGAATCTCTGAGTGTACCTGCTTTTTGTTGAGGTTGGAGCTATATCTTTTATGGTCTGTAGAGGCGCTGCTGGGCTGCCTCAGATTCAGTCAGGATGCTGGGTGGGTGGTCTTCTCCTGGAGTTTGTTTAGGCAGGTGAGATTAGACCCGCCTTCCCAATGGCATATCTCCTTCCCTGATCTCTATCTTCCTGGTTGGGGTCAAACTGGTGTTTTTACTGGGAAGCTCTCTAGCCTGCAGGCTTCAGTTTGAATTTTGTGGGAGGTGGGGCCTGCCAGGCCTTATGGCCTGTTTCCCTGCTTTCAGCTCTGCCTCTTTCTATGGGACAGGTAGTTTTGTCCCCCTGGCATTAGTCCACACTTCTGCTCAGGTCCGTGCCAACTTGTGGCACCAGGTAGAAGCTGTCACTCAGATTTTAACAACGCACAGCACCCCTCAGTCCAGTGGGGTTCTTGTGGACCATGGGTTGCAAGAGGGATGGGGGAACCACAGGATCCAAATTGGAGGACCAAGGGGGTGAAGTCCCTGACCCTCCAAGCTGGCTACACTTTTTAGGTGGTGATGTGTCCCACCCTGTCTCAATTTGCCCTCCCTGGGCTGCTCTCGCCCTGTTTCTTGCTTGCCTTCCCTGGGCTATTTTCAGAATCCTATCAGTCCCACCACAACTAACCTGGCACCTCACTTGGAATCTGAAGTCCTCTAGCCCTCTGCATCTCATCTGCTGGGAGCTACATTCTGGTGTTGCCTCCTCTTGGCCATCTCGATGCCCCCCTTAGGACTCTGTTTTTAACCTTCATCCTTGATCTGTGGGATTTTGCTTATTAAATGCTTTGAGGTAGTCTTCTTTGTGTTATATCCGCCTGGTGTTATATAACCTTTTTGTATTTCAATATTGATACATTTCTCTAGGTTTGGGAATTTCTCTGTTATTATCCTGTTTTGGTTTGTTTGCTTATTGAGACAGGGTCTGGCTGTTGTCCAGGCTGGAAAGCAGTGATGTGCTCTCAGTTCACTGCAAACTTCATCTTTTGGAATCAAACCATTCTGTCTGCTGAGCCTCCTGAGTATCTGGGACTACTCATCTGGGACAGGTGTGTACCACTATGCTTTGCTAATTTTTTTGTTTTTGTTTTTGGTAGAGATGGGGTTTTGCCCTGTTGTCCAAGTTGGTCTTGAACTTCTGGATTTGGCTTCCCAAAGTGCTAGGATTACAGGTATGAGCCACCAAGCAAAGCTGTTATTACATTTTAAATAAACTTTGTATCTCTATCTCTTCTTCTCTTTCTCTTTAAGGACAATATTTCATAGATTTGCCCTTTTAATAGTATTTTCTGGGTCTCATAGGCCTGCTTCTTTTTTATTCTTTTGTCTCCATATTTTTTCTTCTTCTCTCTCTCTCTCTCGCTTGCTTTCTTGTCTCTCTCTTTGACAGAATCCCACTCTGTAATCCAGGTTGGAGTGCAGTGCCATGATCTCAGTTCACTGCTACCTGTCTGTTCCCAGGTTCAAGTGATACTCCTGCCTCAGCCTCCTGAGTAGGTGGGATTATAGACACCTGCCACCATGCCAGGCTAAGTTTTGGATTTTTAGTAGAGATGGGTTTTGTCATATTGGCCAGGCTGGTCTTAAACTCCTGATATCAAGTGATCTGCCTGGCTTGGCCTATCAAAGAGCTGGGATTACAGGCATGAGCCATTGCACCCTGCTGACTCTATATTTTCAAGTAGTCTGTCTTAAAGCTTACTAATTATTTCTTCTGCTTGATTCAATTCTACTGTTAAGAGACTCTGATGCTCTTAAGCATGTCAGTTGCATTTTTCAGCATGTTAGTTGCATCTTTCAACTCCAGAATTTCTATTTGATTCTTTTAAATTATTTTAATCTTTTTGTTAAATTTATCTGATAGGATTCTGAATTTCTTCTCTGTGCTATCTTGAATTTTGTTGCATTTCCTCAAACAGCTATCTTGAATACTCTTTCTGAAAGGTCACATATCTCTCTCTCTCCAGAATTTGTCACTGGTGCCTTATTTCATTTGTTTGGTGAAGTCATGATTTTGGTCATGTTTTTCTGGATGGTGTTGATGCCTGTGAATGTTTGTTGGTATCTGGACATTCAAGAACTGAGTATTCATTGTAGTCTTTGCAGTCTGGGCTTGTTTGTATCTGTGCTTCATGGGGAGGATTTGAAAGTATTTGAAGGGATTTGGGTGCTATGATCTCAGTTTTTGGTCAATGCAGCTGTATCTGTACTAGGTAGCAGTAATGGTCAGCCAAATAATGCTGTGGCTCTTGCAGACTCATAGATGTGCCAACTTGGTGGTCTTGGATAAGAGCCAGAAGAATTCTCTGTATTACCAGGCGGAGACACTTGTTCTTTTTCCTTACTTTCTTCCAAACAGAGTCTCTCTGTGATGAACTTCCTAGATTTGGGACAGAGATCACACAAGCACTCCTGTGGCCACCACCACTGTGACTGCACTAGGTTAGACCTAAAGCTAGCACAGCCCTGAGTCTTGCCCAAGGCCTGCAGCAACCACTGCCTGCCTATTGCCTAAGTTTTCTGAATGCCCTAGACCTCTACAATAAGCAGGAGGTGAAGCCAGCCAGGCTGTGTCCTTGCCTTCAGTCCAGTCCTGGGCATGTCTAGAGATGCTTTCCAGGAGCCAGGGTCTGAAGTCAGAAACCTTAGGAACCTGGTGATGTATTCTACTATGGCTGAGCTGGCACCCAAGCCATAAGACAAATTCCTTCCTGCTGTTTTCTCTCCTTTCCACAAACAGGAGTTTTTCCCTGTGGCACCTCTGCCCCATGGCACATATTGCCTTGCTACACAAATGTTCATTCGAGGCCCAAGGTCTCCTTAGTCAGCTTGTGTTGAATGCTACCTGGACTGGGACTCTCTCTTTAGGTTAATGGTCTCCCCTCTGGCCCTGAGCAGGTCCATAAATGCCATTGAAGAACAAAGCCTGGGGACTGGGGACCTTAAGAGCCTGCTTGGTGCTTGACCCCACTGGTATCAAAGCTATAAGACAGTCCCATTCTCTCTTTTCTCAAGCAGGAGTCTCTCCCCACATCCCACCACAACTGGGAATTTTCTGGGTCACACTTGAAGCCAGCAAGTCTCTCAATTTTACCCAAGGCCTGTGGGAAATACTCTCTGTTTACCCCTGCTGATTAGTCAGGCCCAAAGTCTCTTTAGTTAGCACACGATGAATCCTAGGACTAGGTCCTTACCTTCAAGGTATCAGATTCTCTTCTGGCCCAGGGTGTGTCTAGAGATGTCATCCAAGAGCTAGGACCTGGAATAGGGGCCTCAATACCTGCCTGGTGCCCTCTCCTACTGTGACTGAGCTGGTATCCAAGTTGCAAGAGAAAGTTCTCTTTGCTCTTTGCTCCCTTTTCCTCAAGCAGAAGGAAGGAGTCTTTACTAGAGCTGTGGACTGTACTGCCTGTGGTTGAAGCAGGGGTGGCCCAAGCACTCCCTTGGCTTCCCTGGTTGGTGATTCACTGGGTCATGTGCCCCCCCAAGTTCACTGGCTCTGAGTCCAGCACAGCACCAGGCAGGGGGGGCAGAAGCACTCCCTTGGCTTCACTGGCTGGTGGTTCACTAGGTCATGTGACCCCTCCAAGTCTACTGGCTCTGAGTCTAGCACAGCCCAGGAATAATGTCCTTGTGGCCTAGACTGCCTTTCAAGTTTATTTAGGATCCTAGAGGATGTTAGCCTGTGGTGGTAAAGCTTGCCAGAACTCAGAGTCTGACTGCTGGGATGGCTAATTCCCTTCTGACTAGTTCTGATCTAAATGCTCCCTCCATGGCATCAGCTGAGTTCTGCCTGGTGTTGCTTTCTGCTATGACAGGGCAGCACTGAGTTTCAGTGCTAAGTCCCACAATCACTCTGCTGTCTCCCTGCCAAGTGTACAGATTCTTACTCCATGCCATGTGGCCTATGCCAGGGGATGATGGGGGTGGCATCGAAATTCAAGACTGTCTTTTCCACCATCTTCAGTGACTCTTTCAGTGATAAGAAGTTAAAAATTAGATACTTTGATTGCTTACCTGATTTTTGGTTCTTATGAATGTGCTTTTTTGTGGCTAGATAGTTGTTCAATTTGGTGTTCTGGTGGAGAGGATGAAGAGTGGAGGCTTCCTTTTTTTTTTTTTTTTGAGAGATGGGGTCTTGCTATGTTGCCTAGGCTTGTCTTGAACTTTTAGGCTCGAGTGCTTCTCCTGCCCTGGACTCCTAAAATTCTGGGATTATAGGCATAAGCCATCACACCTGGCCTCTAGAGTCTTCTATTCAGCCATTTTGCTCCATCTCCTGAATCTATATTGATCTTAAGTCAACCAAAATCAAAAATTGAAATATAAATGTGCTGTATATTAAAATGATTTTGTAAGAATTTGTTAAAGACTTTAAAGTAAACATGTTTATGATGACCAAAATGATCAAAGAGGGCATAACAAAAAGGATTAGAAATTATGAAAACAGGAAGAGAGATGATGGAAGATGGTGGGGTAGGAGCAGCTCAGGATTGCAGCTCTCTGTGAAGGCGCAGACGGTGAGTTCAGGCCGCATTTCCAGATGGATATTTATTACCGACAGAACAGGGAAATTCCCAGGTGCAGGAGAGACACGAGACGACGGCGCAGCTGTTTCAGCTGGCGCTGCTGTTTTGGCTGGTGCTGCAGCGCAGTGACACTCCACACAAGGTGCACAGGCCTGGGAGCCCAGTTAAACTAGCAAACTGAGATTTGGGAGGGCAGATTAGCATATCCATCTGATTGAATGGGACTTGGATGCTGAACCAGATCAGGTGATTCCCGGGTGGCAACATTTGATCCAGAGCAGTGGGTCGCTGCATGGGAAATCACACAGATCCTGGTGCCCTAACAGTAGGAGATTGAAATACCTGGGAGAGAGTCAACCAATCAACTTAGAAAAAAAAAGGGCTCTGAAGCAGTGAGCCAGGTGATCAGGCTCGGTGGGTCCCACCCCACAGGGAAAAGCAGGGCGGCGATTTGATATGCCCACCCGGGGTTGAGAGTTTCACTGTGGACACAGCTGAGCCAGGGATGGTGCAGCTCCGTGGGGGAGGGGTGTCTGCCATTGCCAAAGTGTTCCGCCCCTATGGAGCTATACTCCCATTGCTGACGCAGCCTGCCATTGCTGAGGCAACCCACCATAACAGAGAGACTCTGCCAATACAGAGGCAACAGAGCGGAGCCCACAACAGCAGGGTGGAGCTCACGGCAATAGGGCAAAGCCCACAGCAACAGGGCAGAGCCCAAATCAGCAGGGTGAAGCCCAGGACAGCAGGGTGGAGCCCAGGACAGTAGCAGGGCAGAGCCTCGGCAGGCAAATAGTGACTAGACTGCCTCCTAGCTAGGCAGGATAGTGGAACAGATACTCATAAAGAAAGACCTAACTCCCTGAGATAGAGCACCTGAGGAAAAAACAGGGGTTTTATGAGTTCTGCTGCAGCAGACCTAAACATCCCAGCCTAACAGCCCTGAATGAACAAAGGAGATCACAACTCAGCACTGAAGCTCCAATAAAGTACGGACCGTCTCCTCAAGCAGCTCCCTGACCCCTGTATATCCAAAGAGTCACCTCAAAAAGGACTGATCAGACTGACATTTGGTGGGCATTATTCTGGGACAAAGACAGCAGAATAAGAAACTGGTAGCAACCCTCACTGTTTTGCAGCTGCTACAGGTGTACTCCAGACAAGCAGGGCCTGGAGTGGACCTCAGCAGTTGTACAGCAGGGGGGATAGACTGTTAGAAGGAAAACTAAGCAACAGAAATACTTCATCATCAACAATCTGGGCGTCCACTCAGAGACCCAATCGAAAACTCAGCAACTACTCAGATGACAGGTGGATACACTCACAAAGATGGGAAGAAATTAGCACAAAAAGGAGGAAAACAACCAAAACCAAAACACCTTTCTTCCTACAAAAGACCAAAACTCCTCACCAACAAGGGAACAAAGCTGGACAGAGAATGAGGGTGATGAAATGATGGAATCAGACTTCAGAAGGTGGATAATGAGAAACTTCCATGAGCTAAAAGAACATGTTCTAAATCAATGCAAAGAAACTAAGAACCTTGAAAAAAGATTCGAGGAAATGATAACAAGAATGGACAACTTAGAGAGGAATATG
>JAPYYA010003484.1:0-12807 GCA_028533165.1 Leontopithecus rosalia | reverse complement strand
GGGCAGAAGGCAGCAAAACACAATGCCACGTGTGTACCTATGCAACTATCTTACATGTTCTGCACATGTACCCCAAAACCTAAAATGCAATAAAAAGAAAAAAAATAAAATAAAAAAAAATGTATTCAGTGGTAGCTTTCAGTTAGACAGCAGGCTACACAGAGTAGCAGAGATCCACTATGGGGAGAAATCCTGCAAATGGGACCTGCATGGGCAACCCAGCATCTGCACTAAGAATGCTCACTCAAAGGAAAAAGAAGATACCCAATAAGAAAGTAAGAGTCACAACAGGAGCCTCCCTGGAAATGAGTTTCTGAAGGACAAGCTCTGTGAGCATAATGAAGTTGAGACTAGTGACTCTGTAATTACTAAGTCTTGTGAAACATCAGAACACACACTCCTCAAGGGAGAAATACCTCGAAGGTACTGATTGTGGGAAGCACTTGAGCCCAGGACTTACCCAACGTTAGAAAATGTATGCAGACCAATCCTGAAATATGATGAAGGTAGGAAGACCTTAAGTGCAAACGCTAGCTGTTTTAGACTTTAAAAAAAGCACACACGCACCGGAGAGAGGCCCAATAAATGCAATGAATGTTAGAAAGCCTCCTGCCAGTTGTTAACCCTTAACCAGCACCAGTTTTTCCGTGCTGGAGAGGAGCACTATCAATGCAATGATTATGGCAAAGACTTCAGAACACAGGCCTGTTTTCCATCTCTGAGTACAAACCGGAGGAAAAGCCTTTTCAGTGTAAACTGTGTAGTAAGTTTAGTAAACTATTTTTAAATTTGAGACTATCATAAAACAGCATAGTAAGCAATATTGATTAAAATTCAGCAAAGATTTTATGATTGCTTCTAAAGTGGGAAATCTGCCTTTACTGTAAATACCTTATCACCCAGATTATCGTTATCACACAGATTATTGACCAAGAAATTGAATAAACTGGTGTCAGACATCAAAAAAAATTCAAATTCAGCCAAGTTAGTGGCCTGTCAAAGTAAAAGTAAGACTACCCACTAGAGAATAATGAAATCCAGAATCTCTACAACTACTTTGTATTTATTGTGGTCTAGCTATGTGTCAGGTATTATGCTACATGCTGGGAACATCCTAGAAAACAAGATAAAATTCTTGTACTCATGGAGGTTACACTCAAATGGAGAAGATAGCCAAGAAAGTATAACAAAAGTTAATTAATGTTTTGATAGGAGACATAGAAGAAATACATCATAGAACATCTACTGTAATCTAAGTAAGGGTTTGCAAAAGTTTTAACTAGGCAAAGTCAAAGGAGCAGAGTATTCCAGGCAAAGCTTGTAGGTCAAATGCTAGACCAGATATACTTCAGTGCAAAAACTGGGAAGGTTTCTTGACATAGCACACTTAAGTAGCCAAAAGAATATCCATATAGTTGGTACATATATGGTTAAGACTAAAATGTCAAGGGATGACAATAATGAGTTCAGCTGTGTACAAGGTTAAGTCAAGAGTCAAATTAAAGAATCTGAACTTAATTTTAAAAGCAATGAGAAACTTCTGAAAGATCTTCATGCACAAAGTGATATATTCCAATTTTTATGTTAGAAAAGTCCTATCGATGGTTATGAAAACAACAGTCTGAATAAAGTAAAGGCTAAAGACAGATACGTTAAGAAGCTGAGAATTCTCTCAACATAGCCTCCTGAGTATCTGGGACTACAGATATGCACCACCATTTCCAGCTAATTATTGTATTTTATGTAGAAATAATGTTTTGCCAGGTGGCCCAGACTGGTCTCAAGCTTCTGAGTTCCACCCATGTGGGCCTCCCAAAGAACTGGGACTACAAGCATGAGCCACCATGCCCAGCCTAATTTAAATTTTTCTAAGAAAGGTTGGTTAACATGGAGAACATCCTAGTCTGATTATTTTTCTTGTGCATGTTTGTGATCCAACTGTTATAAAGATCCCCTGAATACCCAAATGTACCTGAGAATTCTACAGGGAAGTCACCAAAATTATTTCATGGCTTGCATATAACATTTTGTGCTCCCTGTGGGAGTCTATATTTCAGTTCAAGAAGAATAGAAAATGATTAAGTCAAACTCATCCCACAAATGGGATATGGTATTAGGTTAGGAACTCATTCTTCAATTCCCTTCCCTCATCAGCTTCTCTTATTTTGACCAAATTCCTTACCATTTCATGAATCACACCATGCTTTTTCATGCATTTTTGTAGATGCTGTACTCTTCCTGGAAAACCTGGTATGTGACCCCCTTCCTCCTTTCATTGGTGATCATCTATGACCCAGCTCTGATATTACCTTTCCAAGAAGTTTTCACAGAAAATCCTAAGAAGAGTTCATCACAAGTAGGCCTTCCAAGAATATCTCTTAAATGAACCAATGAATTAAAATACATACTCAGTTGCTTTTTGCTATCATGATTCCCTGCTTGTTTTTATTTTATTTTTTATCTGTCTCTTGGTAAAATTCTTCATAAAAATTTCCATCTGTCACCAGTATTATAAAATAAGGAGATCAAGTTAACAGAGAGTGCCTATATCAGGAGGCAGAATTAGACATGGACCAACTTAAACAGATAAATATTCCTTCCTAGTAACATTGACAAGTGGCCTCTAAGAAACCCTTCCAAAACCAGGGTGCTAAATAAGATTAGCAAATCTTCAGAACACCACTCCCCACCCGCATTTTGGCTTCAGGTTGCTCTTGTGAAAGGGGAAGATATAAGCCCAACATATGCACCACGAGGCCTCTCTGCCCCATTTCCTCTGGTGCAGCAGTGCAGTGAGCTCAGCTAGTTCTCATTTACCACAACACAGCTCCTGGGAAGTGGCTGTGGGTGGGCACACCTCAAAGCACATTGGCATGTGAGGCAGAGGGTGGCTGAGTAGCTTGCCTGGATGCTATGCTTTAGTCAGGAAGGGGAGAACACTTTGCTTTGTTGTTGGGCCTATATTTATCTTTTTCTTGACAATTCCAATCTTTAAATATTTTGAACCCATTACTTTCTACACTTGATTGCTTTTGATTTTTCTCTCTAATGCCATTTCCTTCTATGGAAATAATAGAGCCCTTCAGGTAATTTGGCTTTTTGAGAACAATTAAATCATCTTAATATAGATGAGCCTGCTATTGGCTCAATGGTCTAGCTACTGACCATATTATAGTTTTTTCAAGATAGGCCTCACCTCCAGTGATGAGAGAGAGAGACCCACAGCCACCATGCAATGTACTGAATATGGGGGATGCAAAGATGGGAATATGACTGTTGACCTCACAATCTCTGGGAAACTGGAGCAGAGACACTAGAAAGCACAATAAAATACATCCAGGACACAGGGATATGTAAGATGCTTGCTTAATCATACTGTGACTAAATTGCAGATGGTGGGCTCAGGTTGCTCCCTGATAGGATGTGTTCTTCCAGGCCCTTTGTCCCTCATTCACCCAAACATGGGGGAGAGGACCCCACTGAGCATGGTGAGCTTGTTCAAGTAAATATTGGACCCCAAGAGTTTTGCAAAAAGTGATTTATTTAGACAGAGAGAGAGAGAGAGAGAGAGAGAGAGAGAGAGAGAGAGCTCCCATACTGTGGAGAGAGAGGATCCAGAGATGGAGTCCACACAGATGAGAGACAAGGGGACTTTTAACCTGGGAGTTATTCCTGCCCCATTTAAATTTTTTTTTCTATGAAAGGAGTTTTTTTAAACTTCTGCTGGAGTGATTGATCTTTGATTTCTGACATCTGATTTATTGTTTGGCCTATAGTCCTCCCATAGCTTCTTGTGGGCTTTTCTAAACAAAAAGCTCACCTGGGCAGTCTATCTTCCCATGAGTGCAGAAATTAAACAAAGACCTCTAAGCTCCAAGATGGAGATGTGAAAGAAGGCAAGTTGGGCATGTCACTGGGAAGTTCTTGCCTTTAAAATCACGCCCTTTGTGGGCCCAGGAAGAGAAGTTAATTACATTCCCTCACTACTGGGGAGAAGGCATCCTTAAGATGCCTTTGCAGCATTTGAAGAAGGACTTAAAAATAAGTAGATAGAGAAGTTAGAAAAGGTCTTTCTAGACCAAGGGAACAGCATTACTTCAAGCAGAAACATCAAAGAGCAAGGAATCCAAATTCTATTTTTATGGCTGTTAAATCAATTGAACTAACTGTTTTCAAAATGCCTTACAAGGTTATTATTTTATTACTTGAAATGTCAACCTCTGACAGAAGTGTTTCCTGCTCTGTGGGTATTTATTTTCTATTTATTTTACTTCAATTTATTTCTTAATTTTATGTATTTTATGCTGTTAATCAGTATTTAAATGTTCATCACTGTTTTATATTCTCGATAGATTGCATACTTTATTAATATAAATTAGTTGTCTTTATCTGGCTTAGTGTTTTTGGCTTAAAATTCCACTTTGTTTGATTTATTAAATTACTTTTATTAAATAAATTAGTTGAGTCTATAATAATTGGACCTCAGTCAGCTGCCTGGGCCTGGAGAAGAAATAAGACAATTTGGAATGAGCCCAGTCTCATTATAATAATGCAGTGTTGAGGGTAGATATCAATGAAGACTTACTTCTGGTATTCATAAACTAACAAAACAGGAGAAGAGTGGAAATGTGCAAAAGTTCATGCACCAGAGCCAATAGGGCTAACGTGACATTTATTTCTTCTTGGACAACACTTTGAAAACCTTCTTCTATAATTTATTCTTTTGCCTCTTTGATAGTTAGGAAATGTGAGGTCCTGTATGATTGAGCCACTTCCTGGATTCCCAGTAAGCTACATGCTCCCTGAAGGGGATAAAATGTTCCCACAATGAAAACCATTCCATTTAGGACCAGAGATGAAAAAATGGGATGGAAAAATAGCTGGTTACACTTTCCCTTTTTTCATAAATAAATAAGTGTCTTTATCATTCTGACTAAATCATAAGGATGAACTAGGAAGAGACAAAATAAACTGTTATTTATTAAACTAAGCCAGAAACCACATATTATTTTTACTCGGAAAGCCTGACGAAAAGGGCAGTGTGATACTGAAGGAGTGAGTTAGTGAAGGGTGGACTTCCCCGAAACAAGAACTGTAGTCAGAGGTACTTCACAAAAGTGCCCACAGAAAAAGAGACAGAATCAAACATCTACCAGGGCCAGGGAATACAAAACATTTTTAGGACAGTACTAGAGGTAAACATTCTGGCCCCCTTCGCCTTTCTCCCTTTCCATTATGCCACCCTCAGAGAGGTTGGTGGGGCAAGCACGGCAGAAGAGAAGATAAAGAACTGTACCCAAGGAGTTGTGCTTAAAGAACCACACCCAAACCCAAGAATCCTTAATCTCTTGAGACTTGATCTCATTACAAGATCTGGATTTAGAGCTGAAAAGACTTTGGAAGTAATTGAATTTTGCGTGTAAGAGGGATGTGAAATGTGTGTCCAGACTGTAACAAATTGTAGTTTCCAAAGATGGATTTAATAAGATCAGCCTTCCAACATGCTCTTCTGTAAGGTGTTACCGCCATTCCCCATCATTTTCCCTCAGAATCTTGTCTGATCTTAATGACTTACTTCACAAAAGGTGGTGGAAGTGATATGATGAATTTGCAGGGCTAGATGATAGGAACCTTTTCAGCATCCACTCAGGTCTCTTACTTGCTCTTGTGAAACCATTTTTGTAAATGCAGCCACCATGCTGAGGGAAGCCCAAGCTCATGAAAAAGGACATGTAGTGCTCCAATTAACAGCCCCACCTAGGCTCCCAGCCACCTGCCAGCGATGTCAGGATCCCTCTGGAACACCCAGCCCAGTTGAGCTTTCAGATGCCAACACTTGACTACAACTGCATGAGAAATCCTCAGTGAGAAATTTCTAGCTGAACCTCCCATACTGAACCATGAGAGGTCATCATAAATGAAGCTAGCATTCTTCTATAACCGTAATACTGAATTTATGGCCCTACAGATGAGAAAACTGTCACAAATTTAATCTACTTTTCCTCCTCCATTTCTGACATTATACGTGCCAAAAATAAAAATGTTTGTTCTTTTTCCATCTCCTCTCTTCCCACCTTCCTGTTTTAGAATCTTGAATTCTGCCACTCAGAGACTGTTTTTGCTATATGTGGCTTCTATTCAACTTTAGATTCTTACATACGATCTCTGTGTTTCAAAGAACGTGTTGAAGAATAATCTCTTTTGATCAATTCTTTCATCATATAAATTTGCAAAACTCAAGAATGGAGTCCCACAAACTCACTCACATCTCAGCAGTACAAGTAGAAAAGGAAAGCAGTTCAGTGGAATCAAAGTACATTTGTTCTCAAATATCATGTCCTGAATATGAGGAATTTACACAAGCACCACATGAAAGAAGACAAATTCTTTTATACATAGTTACTATTGAATATCAGCATTATTTTTACAGAAAAAGAAAAGAAAGAGAGATGGAAGGGAGACTGGAGGATGGAGATTAAAATTTTCATTAGGCAAATGTTTCAAATGGTATTTTCCAGTCTGCATTAGACTTCTGGTCAATTCACAATCAAAGATGTTTGATAAGTATTCAGTTAATTCACATAATTTTTAGTGACACATTACAATAGACAGCACACATGCCAAACTTGATAAGAAAAGATGCTTTCTTGAAAAATGTCTTGATAAATTGAACGTTTTTGTTACTTCTTAAAAAAAATCATCTTGACAAAGTACAGTCTTATTTAGTGAGTTATATAATGGATTGGTTTATGGTTTCTCTAAACGTAGAAAAGGATTTAGACAACAGATGGAAAAATTGTAAAAGCCATCTGATTTAGAAACTATGACTAGAACTGAAGATGTAATGTCACTGGAAGTATTATTATAAGGAAATATAGAAAAACTTGGTATCCTCAACTTTCCAGGAAGTAGTCTATGAACAGAAATTGTCTAAGTTGAACAACTGCTTTCTAACCAAGTTAATAACATCTATTATTTTTGGTAGAATGACAAAGATAAAATTTAATAAACTTTAAGTAAGATACCTTTACATATACAATGAACTAAAAAATCATTTGTTAATGTATAATGCTATTGTAGTTACCTCACTGTTTTTATTTTACTTCAAAATCTCTTCCATATTTCTACAACAACAAACAGAAGATGGGCAATTTTCAAAAGCTTTTTTGAAGAAATGTTTATTGGTATTTTCGGATAGCAGTAGAAGTCACATGGTTTTTGCCACTGACATTACCTGATTGAGTAGATTTCAGGGGTGGACTTGGATAAATCACAGGTGCTTTTGAGACTAAGTTTCTTGATTTGCAAAATGGGGATGAGGCCACATTTGCTGTGAATAATTAATTGAAGTACATAGCATGTTCCAAATTTTTAACCCAGGATTCTTCTCCCCCAGCTGGGTTTGGTGTCTCTCTGGACTTTTCCTCAAAACCCTGTAACCACCAAGGTATAACTTACAGACATTCTCTGTATGCTATCATCTGCACATGTTTCTCTGAGTTCACAAGTTCCTTGAAGGTAGGGCTGTATCTTATTCACCATTGTATTCCCAGGGCCTAGCCACATTACCTAAGCCAAATCAGGCTCTGGTAAATGTTTGATGAAAGAATGACTGAGTCATATTTTCAAGGTTGGTTCATTTTTCTAAATTTGTATATTATGAATTTGTATATTATGTATGGATAGTAGAGATTTTATAGAATATATCCATCATCTCAGAAAGTTGTTCTGGACAGTGCTGCCCTAGATGCAATGTTGAACAGTAATCAAACATAGTTTCAAACAAAGAAAATATTTTTACAGAAGCATTGTAAGAATTCCATGCTCTATTTGATTAAATGATAATTATCTTCTGGGAATGCTGCACACCCATCTAAATACATTATAGAGCATGCAAATTCTACCTGCTTTTCATAAATAATAAATCTTCATTTTATGGTGAGGAGTAGAGGAACTTCTTAGCTTTATAAAAGGAAATATGACCAAGATCACCTAGAACAAGTTGAATTGTAGTGCAAATCTTCTGGTGAAAGTGGGTTGAAAGATTTCTAGCTAACTTTCTGAAAATTGTACTTGTATGTAATTTTAAATCAAGGAGAGAATTGGCCTAAGTCTTTAAGGTACTTTTTTCTTTTAGGATTTATAATGTTTTAATAATAATCTGTAGGAGAACTGTTTGGTATTTAACTAAATGAGAGATGCAAAGATGACAGTACACCAGTCAAAAAGAGATATCAAAATATTTTTCTTGAAGAGGCAGAGATTAAATTTCCTATTCAGATGTCTTGTTAGCGTTGATTCCTTTTAAGCAATCAGCAGAAGGCTGCCCCACAGCAGAAAGAACCCGAGGAGATTTGAAACTAATCTGGACTCAAGATTATGATACAAGATGGCTGATCACTAACAGTTTGGGATTGTAGCTCCCAGTGAAAGTGCAGAGAACAAGAGGATGCCACACTTTCAGACAAATTTTTGTCACTCACAGACCAGAAGATTTCCAGTGGAGGGGCCCCAAGGGTCGCCAGTGCAACTCTTGTGGCTGGCGCAGCAGTTTTGCTGGTGCCTCAGTGTGGCAGCTCTTCATGCAGAGTAAATGGGAAGAGATTCCCAGACAGAAGAGCACTATCAGTCTTATCACTGCTGTTTTGGCTAGCTCAGTGGGTTGCTCAGATTCCAGCACTGGAAATCAAGAAACTGGGCATCCATTCAGAAACCCAACTAGAAAGGTGGTAATCATAGAGATGACAGATGGATAAATTTATAACAAAGGAAATAAACCAGGCTAAAAAGGCTGAGAATACCCAAAATCAGAACCCCTCTCCCTCTACAGGGGATTACAGTTCCTCATCAGCAATGGAACAAGGCGTGATGGAGAAGGACTGTGTTCCATTAACAGAAGTAGGCTTCAGAAGGTGGATGATAAGAAACTTCTTGGAGTTAAAAGAACTTGTTCTAACCCAATGTAAAGAAACATGCCCATCGATGATAGACTGGACTGGGAAAATGTGGCACATATACACCATGGAATATTATGCAGCAATCAAAAATGATGAGTTCATGTCCTTTGTAGGGACATAGATGAATCTGGAGAACATCATCCTCAGCAAATTGACACAAGAACAAAAAAGGAAACACCATATATACTCACTCATAGGCGGGTGATGAACAATGGGAACACATGGACATAGGGAAGGGAGCACCACACACTGAGGTCTATTGGGGGAAATAGGGGAGGGACAGCGGGGGGGTGAGCAGGGGAGGGATGGCATGGGGAGAAATGCCAAATATGGGTGAGGGGGCAGAAGGCAGCAAAACACACTGCCACGTGTGTACCTATGCAACTATCTTGCATGTTCTGCACATGTACCCCAAAACCTAAAATGCAATAAAAATTTAAAATAAGAAACTAAGAACTCTGAAAAAAGGTTTGACAAAAGCTAACAAGAATAGACAATATAGAGAGGAATGTAAATGAATTAATGGAGTTGAAAAACACAACATGAGAACTTCACGAAATATGTACAAGTTTTTTATTTCTTTTCTTTTCATTGCGTTTTAGGTTTTGGGGTACATGTGCAGAACATGTAAGATAGTTGCTTAGGTACACAAGTGTCAGTGTGTTTTGCTGCCTTCTGCCCCTTCACCCTCATTTGGAATTTCTCCCCATGCTATCCCTCCCCCACTCCCCCCTGCTATCCCTCCCTTATTTCCCCCAAAAGACCCCACTGTGTAGTACTCCCTTCCTCCAGTCTATCATCGATGAGCATTTGGGTTGGTTCCAGGTCTTTGCTATTGTAAACAGTGCTGCAATGAACATTCGTGTGCATGTGTCCTTATAGTAGAACGATTTACTGTCCTTTGGATATATACCCAGTAATGGGATTGCTGGGTCAAATGGAATTTCTATTTCTAGGTCCTTGAGGAATCGCCACACTGCCTTCCACATTGGTTGAACTAATTTACACTCCCACCAGAAGTGTAAAAGTGTTCCTATTTCTCCGCATCCTATCCAGCATCTGTTGTCTCCAGAATTCTTAATGAATGCCATTCTAATTGGCGTGAGATAGTATCTCAATGTGGTTTTGATTTGCATCTCTCTAATGACCGGTGATGATGAGCATTTTTTCATATGTTTGTTGGCCTCTTATTTGTCTTCCTTTGAAAAGTGTCTGTTCATATCCTTTGCCCATTTTTGGATGGGCTTGTTTGCTTTTTCTTGTAAATCTGTTTGAGTACTTTGTAAATTCTGGATATAAGCCCTTTGTCAGATGGGTAAACTGCAAAAAATTTTTTTCATTCTGTTGGTTGCTGATTCACTCTAGTGACTGTTTCTTTTGCCATGCAGAAGCTGTGGAGTTTGATTAGGTCCAATTTGTCTATTTTGGCTTTTGTTGCCAATGCTTTTGGTGTTTTGGTCAGGAAGTTCTTGCCTCCTCCTATGTCCTGAATGGTTTTGCCTAGATTTTCTTCCAGGGTTTTTATGGTGCCAGGTCTTATATTTAAGTCTTCAATCCATCTGGAGTTAATTTTAGTGTAAGGTGTCAGGGAGGGGTCCAGTTTCTGCTTTCTGCACATGGCTAGTCAGTTTTACAAACATCATTTATTAAACAGGGAGTCCTTTACCCATTGCTTGTTTTTGTCAGGATTATCAAAGATTGTATGGTTGTAGATATGTTGTGTTGCCTCTGATGCCTGTGTTATGTTCCATTGATCTATATTTCTGTTTTGTTACGAGTACCATGCTGTTTTGATTACTGTAGCCTTGCAGTATAGTTTGAAGTCCGGTAGAATGATGCCTCCCACTGTGTTCTTTTTGCTTAGAATTGACTTGGCTATGCAGGCTCCCTTTGGTTCCATATGAAGTTCAAGGTGGTTTTTTTCAGTTCTGTGAAGAAAGTCAATGGTAGCTTGATGGGGATAGCATTGATTCTGTAAATTACTTTGGGCAGTATAGCCATTTTCACGATATTGATTCTTCCTAAGCATAAACATGGAATGCTTCTCCATCTGTTTGTGTTCCCTCTGATTTCAGTGAGCAGTGGTTTATAGTTTTCCTTGAAGAGGTCCCTTACGTTTCTTGTAAGTTGTATTTCTAGGTATTTTATTCTCTTTGTAGCAATCGTGAATGGCAGTTCGTTCTTGATTTGGCTCTCTTTCAGTCTGTTATTGGTGTATAGAAATGCTTGTGATTTTTGCACATTGATTTTATATCCTGAGAGTTTGCTGAAGTTGCTTATTATTTTCAGAAATTTTTGGGCTGAGACGACAGGGTCTTCTAGGTATACTACCATGTCATCTGCAAATAGAGACAATTGGGCTTCCTCCTTTCCTATTTGAATACCCTTTATTTCTTTTTCTTGCCTGATTGTTCTGGCTAGAACTTCCAGTACTATATTGAATAGGAGTGGTGAGAGAGGGCATCCTTGTCTAGTGCTGGATTTCAAAGGCAGTGCTTCCAGTTTTTGCCCAATCAGTATGACATTGGCTGTTGGTTTGTCGTAAATAGCTTTTATTATTTTGAGATACGTTCCATCAATACTGAGTTTATTGAGGGTTTTTAGCATGAAGGGCTGTTGAATTTTGTCAAAGGCTTTCTCTGTATCGATTGAGATGATCATGTGGTTTTTGTTTTTGGTTCTGTTTATGTGGTGATTTATGTTTATAGACTTGCATATGTTGAACAAGCCTTGCATTCCCGGAATGAATCCTACTTGATCATGATGGATAAGCTTTTTGGTGTGCTGTTGCAATCAGCTTGCCAATATTTTATTGAAGATTTCTGCATCTGTGTTCATCATGGATATTCGCCTGAAGTTTTCTTTTCCTGTTGAGTCTCTGCCGGCTTTTGGTATCAGGATGATGTTGGTCTCATAAAATGAATTGGGAAGGACTCCCTCTTTTTGGATTATTTGGAATAGTTTCCAAAGGAATGGTACAAGTTCCTCTTGGTGTGTCTGGTAGAATTGGGTTGTGAACCCATCTGGACCTGGGCTTTTTTTGTGTGGTAGGCTCTTAATTGCTGCCTCGACTTCAGACCTTGTTATTGGTCTATTCATAATTTTGGCTTCCTCCTGGTTTAGGCTTGGGAGGACACAGGTGTCCAGGAATTTATTCATTTCTTCCAGGTTTACTACTTTGTGTGCATAGAGTTGTTTGTAATATTCTCTGATGATGGTTTGAATTTCTGTGGAATCTGGGGTAATTTCCCATTTATCATTTTTTATTGCATCTATTTGGTTGTTCTCTATTTTCTTTTATATCAATCTGGCTAGTGGTCTATTTTGTTGATTTTTTCAAAAAACTACCTCTTGGATTTATTGATTTTTTGAATGGTTTTTCGTGTCTCTGTCTCCTTCAGTTCTGCTCTGATCTTAGTTATTTCTTGTCTTCTGCTAGGTTTTGAGCTTTTTTGATCTTCCTCCTCTAGCTCTTTCAATTTTGATGATAGGGTGTCAATTTTGGATCTCTCTGCTCTTCTCATATGAGCACTTATTGCAATATATTTTCCTCTGGAGACTGCTTTAAATGTGTCCCAGAGATTCTGGTATGTTGTGTCTTTGTTCTCATTGGTTTTGAAGAACTTCTTTATTTCTGCCTTCATTTCATTGTTTATCCAATCAACATTCAAGAGCCAGCTGTTCAGTTTTCATGAAGCTGTGCAGTTCTGAGTTAGTTTCTGGATTCTGAGTTCTAACTTGTTTGCACTATGCTCTGAGAGACTGTTTGTTATAATTTCAGTAGTTTTGCATTTGCTGAGGAGTGCTTTACTTCCAATTATATGACCAATTTTAGAGTAGGTGTGATGTG
>JAPYYA010003483.1:0-12809 GCA_028533165.1 Leontopithecus rosalia | reverse complement strand
CATGTGGTGTGGTCTGTGGGGTCAGGTGTGTGTGTGGTGTGGTCTGTGGGGTCAGGCGTGTGTGTGGTGTGGTCTGCGGGGTCAGGCGTGTCCATGTGGTGTGGTCTGTGGGGTCAGGTGTGTGTGTGGTGTGGTCTGTGGGGTCAGGCGTGTGTGGTGTCGTCTGTGGGGTCAGGCGTGTGTGTGTGGTGTGGTCTGTCGGGTCGGGCGTGTGTGTGTGGTGTGGTCTGCGGGGTCGGGCGTGTGTGTGTGGTGTGGTCTGTGGGGTCAGCCGTGTGTGGTGTGGTCTGTGGGGTCAGGTGTGTGTGTGCTACAGTGGTGTGGTCTCCGGGGTGGCACACCAACAGTGCTTCCCTGTAAATTGGCCAGACCTGGCTTTAAGGGGCAGCTTGAGCTGCCCGACATCCTTTCTGGCCCCTTCAGATGCAGGAAAGGGTCTGAGGGGCCTGGGGCGTCCCTCCAGAGCAGTGTGGGCTCCGGGAAGGGGTGGGGTGGGGCCCATGCACGGCCTCTCATCTTGCTTCCTGGTGTGCAGATCAGGGGAGGAGTGGGGAGGAACGCGGATGCCATGGCTGGAGACTCAAGTCTGAGCCAGAGTGGGGGCAAGGCCTGGTGTTCTCTGAACACACGTGCACGTGTCCATACACAGCCATGCTGGGAAATATATGTGCACAACCCCCACAGAGTGTACACACCCCCCACAGAGTACACACACCCCACAGAGTGCACACACACCCCACAGAGCGCACACACCCCACAAAGCGCACACACCCACCACAGAGCGCGCACACCCCACGGAGCGTGCACACCCCACAGAGCGCGTACACCCCACGGAGCGCGCAGAGCCCACGGAGCGCGCACACCCCACAGAGCACGCACACACCCCACAGAGCGCGCACACCCCACAGAGAGCACACATCCCACAGAGTGCACACACATGCCCCACAGAGAGCAAACATGCAGGTATATGCCCGTGTGCAGGGGGCAAGCATGTGTGTGATGGGCATGTGGGTCTCCATGTCTCTCCAGGAGAGCAGCCCCCAGAGGCCATGCCTGCTGTGGAGAGCTGGTGCCCTGCTCTGCCGCCTCGGCCCACCACTCTCCCGGCTGCTCTCCCAAACTGTGCCTTGCAGGGACCACTGCACCCCATCAACGCAATTTCCAGCTGGACCTGGCACGGATGGTGCTCAGCACAAACCACAGACTCACCAGAGCACCAACAGGGCTGCGGGGCCAGGACACAGACACAGGGGGCAGGGAACAGACCAGGGGGGCGCAGGGCACAGACGGGGGGGGCGCAGGGCACAGACACGGGAGGCGCAGGACATGGACACGGTGGGGAGAAATGCCCCAGGAGTACCGCCCACCCAGCGGCCACGTGCACTCCAGAGCCCCACAGCTACAGTGATGCCAAGTCCATACACGCAGGGGTGAGGGGCAAGAGGGACTCTGGGATGTTAGAGTCACTGTCCAGCAGCACCCCTGCCCTTCCTCTGGGGCCGCATCCTGCAAATGGCAGCGCCACAGCCCTGCGCTCCTGAAGCTCTGGGTGAAACCTCCTCCTTCCCTCGGGCACAGCCTCGGGAGCCTCGCGGGGTGAGACTTGGTCAACTATGTGCTCCAAGTGTCCACGATGGTGCCCAGTGGCTATGCTGTCCTGAGCAAAGCACCTCTGTCCACAGACAAGGGCCCAGTGTCCTCCCTGGAGGAGGGAGGTGTGGCTACAGACACAGGGACAGACGCCCGGCCCAGACGGGCACACGCCCATGGGTGCTCCCAGCCGTCACTCCCACACCGGGCTTGGGCAGGGCACAGACAAGGAACAGCCACCGTCACAGACAAAGAAAGCAGCCATCCCGCCCAGCAGCTCCTCGGAGAAAGAGGAGTCGCCAAAGCCACATCTTGTTCCTCTTAGAACCATCACTGACACACAGACCCTGACTCCAGAGCTGGTCAGACACAGCGGCGCACTAACCTGGGAGGTTTCAGAAATGGCTGCCACCCTTGGCACTGGGCAGCCACAGCCAGTGGCTGCCCCTTCCTGGGAGAACCCAGCTGGGTCACGGACCCAGGTCCTTGGAGAAATGGGCAGTGACCTGCCATGGCCAATGCAGCCCACGGTCACTGGACACCTGCTGGGTGTGGCACAGGGGCACCACGGCGTCCATGGGGAGGGAGTCAGGGCCCATCGCTCAGGCAGCGGGGAAGGACCAGGCCCACCCCAGAGCTGCTGGGGTGCCTCCTCCCCACCGGGTGATGGTTGCAGAAGGTGGTCGCTTCTCACGTGGCCTCCAGGTGATGTGTCCACCCCTCCTGTCCCACCGGCATTGAATGTGGGTTTTCTGGAGCTGGGCTAGAGTGTGCTTTAATGAGTGTGTGGGTCCCTCTATCTCCCCGGGAAAGCCACCTGAGAGGCCCTCCGGCACCACCAGGAGTGGTCACTTGCCTCGGCCATGCCAGAGCCCAGGTGTCATCTTAAATTTCCTCAAATATTCCAGCGGCCAGGCCTGTCAGGAGACCCCAGGCTGCATTTTCGCCAGTTCTTCTGGGTGGCGGAACTGTGGAGCAGGGGGCTAGAAATCAGTGTCACAGACCTGCCAGCGGCCACACGTCTTCCCCGTACCAGTCAGTCTCCACGAATTCCACCCATTTTCTCAAATACCATCACCACTGTTGTCAGCAGTGACTGGCTGGGCCAAACTCATTCCACGCTGCTCTTCTGACGGAGTGGACCCGCCCTGTGACACCTTCCCAGCAGCACCAGCATTTGACAGAGCCCGTGGGCTTTGCTTTAGGGGAGAGGTACACGGTGAATCCTTGTTTGTCATAAAAGTGGACAACGTATCTCAGGGAGTGGCTCCTGCTTCAACACTGTGAGTTCTCTGCTCCAGGAACCCCCCACCCCGCACAGTTCTGTGCTCCTGGGAAACACACACACACACATACACAGTTCTGTGCTCCTGGGAAATACACACACACACACACACACACACACACACACAGAGTTCTGTGCTCCTGGGAAACACACACACACACACACACACACACACACACAGTCTGTGCTCCTGGGAAACACACACACACACACACATACACAGTTCTGTGCTCCTGGGAAATACACACACACACACACACACACACACAGAGTTCTGTGCTCCTGGGAACCACATACCCACCCCCCCACACACACAGAGTTCTGTGCTCCTGGGAAACACACACACACAGTTCTGTGCTCCTGGGAAACACACACACACACACAGAGTTCTGTGCTCCTGGGAACCACACACAGTTCTGTGCTCCTGGGAAACACACACACACACACACACACACACACACACACACACACACACACACTCACAGAGTTCCGTGCTCCTGGGAACCCCCACCCCCCAACACACACACAGTTCTGTGCTCCTGGGAACCCCCCCCACACACACAGTTCTGTGCTCCTGGGAACCACACACACACACACACACACACACACACACACACACACTCACAGAGTTCTGTGCTCCTGGGAACCCCCCCCACACACACACAGCCTGATAGCAACCCCATCTGCTCCCCTGGCCACGTGCACTATGGGAGTGACAGCCTATGTGGAACCGGGAAATTCCCTGCGCGTTTCTGCGCTTGGTTGTCCAGGGAAGGGATGGTCATTGGCCCTGAAATTTTGCTGAAAGAAGAGAGGGCTGTTGTCTCGGCTCCGAGGCAGGGCCATAAAAAATTAATCTGTGCCTCCTGCAGGCCACCAGCATCTGGCAGCAGCGGTACTGTGGCATGTGGTTTTGTGGTCGGACCTGCATTTTATTGTGCTCCCTGTGGCACGCTCCCCATGTGTGGGCCTCTCTGCGTGGCATCCTGCGTGGGTCAGAGTGACTGCTGAAGCTCTGCAATTACACAGCTCCCAGAGGGGCCCAGGAGCTCTCAGCAATGCTGACTTGTCCCAGTGACCTCTCTCCCCAGCTTTCTAGTCTAACAGCCTGCCTGGCAGGACACACAGAGAACCAGGAGCTCCTGGGTACGGCAATCCACGTAACAAAGTGTGGTGGAGGCTCCAGGAGGAACCGTGCACGCTGTGGTCGTCTACCCACGGCATTCACAGGTTCTCAGGAACTGGCTCCTCACAGTATTTAACCCTGCCGAGCCCCTGCCGGCTGGGGAAAGGCACCTCACAAAGTGAGGGTGAATCGCAGCTGAAGCCCAGCCTAATGCCCACTTAACCGTCAGAAAGGAAGAGCCGCTCGAGGCGGGGTGGGCTCCACTCCTTGGCCTTCAGCTGTTGTTTCTTACATGACAGAAAAAAGATCTGCCCCAGACTATGGGGGCAAAGTTGACATAAGAGCCAGGTGACTGTGGGAGACGCCCATGAGACTGCCATGGGCACCAGCAGGCCCACCCTGTCCTGTGCTTGGGGCCAGTCCGGCCTCCCGGGCCTGGGTCCTCGTCTGACCCGCCAGCCCCTCTCACCCGCGCAGCTGAGGCCAAGTCCCAAACCAGGGACTCAGCTGCCCCCTCCTAACTGATGATATCACCAGCTGCAAACCTGAAATGCTGTTTCGGAATGGGCCGAGGCTCCTGTTTCACGTTCCAGTGACCTATTAATTATTCACATGAGACCAGCCTCCTGTGTGGTGGGTAAGATGCTATCGGCAAGTTATTTTGGTGACTTGGTAAACGGACCTGTATTCTCTGACCCTGGGTCAGAGGTCAGGCTACATCCCACAGAGCTCCACATGCCCCTGTGGGGTGGTGGGTGCTGCAGAGATCGGGGCCGAGGGCCAGGATGCATGGCAAAGACACCTCCCCAGGGCCCTGGGCCCTTCCCGCCGCCTCCGGGAAAATGCGGGACACAGGCCAAAGATGCAGGGACAAGTGTGAGGAAGACAGCAGGCAAAGAGGGCAGGAGCAAAAGAAGGAATCTCGACCGAAAACAGGAGGAAAGTGACCCTCAGCTCCTGCCTGGACAGGGCCACGGTCCCCGGATGGGAACACACGGGCAGAGGACCAGCCTCCACCTTCACGACGGGAAACACAGTGGGCTGCACAAAAAGGCCTCAGCGCTGTGTCCCGGGGGTTTCTCCTCCCTCCCTGGCCAGAGAGAGGGTAAGAACCCTGGCCCGCCTCATCCAGACCATCCCGATGGAAAATCTCCGAGAACCAGCCTGATGGCGGCTGCCTGCGTCCCCAGAAGGCGAGCAGGACTGAGGGCGGAGGCTGTGTGGGAATGAGGAGGGGACACGGGAAGAAAAGCCAGCAGCCCCCAGAGCCCTCATGAACTCCGGTCCCAGCCTCACTGAGCACAGGACAGGGCCTCCGGGGTGAGGAGCTGCGTGCAGAGGACCTCACGCACAGGCAGAGCCTGCAGTCAGGGTGGAGGGTGGAGGATGGCGGCTGTCGGAGTGCCACCCACAAGGACACCCAGTGTGAGCCGGAATTTGGGGGAAAGCTGGAGGCTGCCGGGAAATGTCCTGTGTGTCACTTTCAGGTGTCACTAGAAATGCCGGTGAGGAGACAGCAGAGAGCAGGCGGCCGCCCCTTAGCCTTCCCTGCAAACAGCGGCCCGGAGAGCTCCTGGCATTGCAGGTCCAGGCCAGTCCACCCAGAACAGCAGCTAGGGTCCAGAGCAGGGGCAGGAGGGGCCGTGACCCGGGGGCTGTGTGGGCAGGAGCCAGGGCTGGGTGGGCTGCTGGTCACCCCTGCCTGGCCAGAACCTCTGGGAGGCTCTGAGTCGCTTGTTCTGCCGGGGTCAGGTGAGTCCTAAACGGGCCCTGTTCAGCCACGTGCTGGAGTCCCACACTGGACCCCTCTCTGCAGTGTCCCTGTCACACTCTCCAGAGGCTGGGCTGTCCTCACCTGAAAGCCACACCCCCACAGAGGGGCTGCGGCCACCACCATGGCCGAGGTCCTGCCAGAATCCACAGGGACCACGTCCCCCAGGGGCTACTGGCCATGCTCACCCAGACCCCCTCACAGACAGCTCCAGGGCCCCGCCCTTCCAGGCTAAACCACGACTCTGTTCCTTTGATGCTGCCTCAGGGTGCGGATGGTGTGATCACGAGAATGTGTCCACGAGAGTGGACAGTGGCCTGGGCTGGTCTCTTCCCGGCGGAGGAATGACATTCCCACAGAGACAGCAGGGCTCCCTCAGCACTGGCGGAAGTGGGTGGCCTCCTTCCCCCTGAAGGAAAAGGCCCTCGACAGGAGAGCCTGATGCCAGCCGCCCTCCCAAACCTCAGCGCCCACAGGGAAGAGTGACACTTTCCTAACCCGGGGCGCACGCTCCGGATGCTTCCTGGAGAGAAGGCGCCACCCCTGCTCTTACGCTTCTCTTCCCAGCTGCAAAACACGTGGGGACGGGGATGCAGGGCACAGGCGCAGGACGTGCTCCTGACCGCCAGAGCCGGCACCCACCCCCCAGGCCCCGCCACCCCCTCCTGGGCTCTGCCAGGGCGCGTCTGTGCCACAGGACATGCTGGGCTTTCATTTTCTGGACAAGCTTTTTGAGATGTAGCAGACAGGCGACTCACAATAAAGAGAACAGCGTTTCTCAAACGCAGGACACTCCCGCCGTGGCTCCCAGGGGCTCTGATGCCGCCCGCAGCGCCCACCACCCTCAGCCTTGTCCCTGCGCCCCAGGCCAGGCGAAGACCCTCACTTCTGAAAAGCAGGAAAGGAGCAGGTGTCAAAGGAAGTGCTAAATAACCCAAAGGCCCGGAGGCACCTCTGTGGCTATGAGCTTCCACAGCAACTGAGAACTTTCTATTTTCATTCGTTTTATAATTACACACAAACGATTTTCATCCCATTTGTGGTCCAACAACTGAAAGAGAAAACAAACCCCAAAAACCCCTCTCTTTACCTGTTTACCTCACACTTGCATAGACAGAAATTCACTCTGCCACAGATGTACCAGAAAGCTCGTTAAATGACTAATTTCTCACAAATGAGACATGCTGACCTGACGTTTTCCGTGCAGGGACGGTTTTCTCCTGCGCGTCAGTGGAAAGGACACAGGGCCAGCCCCTCCCGTTCTGCGGCTGTGTACACAGGCCATTTGACTTGGAGTCATTGTTGAGGGTGCATTTTAAAGACATTTTAAATAGCTGTTTTGAGTTTCTGGGGTCCCTGAATGCCTGGATCCTCTCGATCACATCTGTATTGACAGATTTCAGCACCCTAAGCCCAAGACACCCAGACGGCAAAACCAGAGACGGGATTCCGGGAGACACAGGCAGGAGGGCCCGGTGCTGAGCTATGTTCGCGGCACGGGATCACCGGCACGAGGTACTCACAGAGGGGTGGAAATACATCCATGGAAAGTCAGGGCTGCCTGGAGTCCCAGCTACTCGGGAGACTGAGGCGGGAGAATTGCTTGAACCCAGGAGGCAGAGGCTGCGGTGAGCCGAGATTGCACCACTGCACTCCAGCCTGGGTTTGAGAGCGAGGCTCCGTCTCAAACAAACAAACCAAACCAAACCTCAGTGTTCTCCACGCTCACCGTCCCACTTTATCCCCCAAATAACAGCCTTGATTCCTGCGGCTGCCCCTCATCCACACACGGCGAAGGGGGCGACGGCCCGCCCTGCTCCCACGAGCACAGCTAGCGCCCCTCACCAACGTAATTCACAGCACACTGCGGGCCGGGCCATTATTTCCTCTATTGCTTTATTTTCACTCCTTCTTCTCAGCCTCATTTCCAGGCCCTTTTAATCTCCTTCCCATTGAGCAATAACAGGCTTTCAGTCAGTGAACACTGAGGCAGGAAAGGGAGGCAGACGCCTGCAGGGACGGAGCACAGCACTGTCCCACCTTTTCCACCTGGGAGGCGGAGACTTTAAATGTCAAACTGGCCGCTGGGCGCTGATGCGCCTCCGGCTTTTCCCTGCTTCAAGCAGCCCACGAGGTAGGTACTAATTGGCATCAAGCACACAGGCCACAAATGTCACATCATCATCTGCGCGTGCCGGCGAAAGCACTCGCCCAGCGCCTGCCTGCTAATTCCACGTGCCGGCCGCTGCGTTGGCAAACAGCCATTTGTCCCTGTGGCCGCCTTCCCTCCACTATTTATCTAAATGGAAGGAAATAAAAACACGGGGCACCCCGCTGAGCACCCCTTCCAGCTTGCATCATTCCCTAAACGACGGGGCTGGGGCGCCCGGGTTTTGCTGGAAAATGTCCTCCGTGTTGCTGTGCAGCCAGGAGCCCTGGAACCCTGGAACCTGGGATCTGGGGCCAGGCCTCACGCCCTGCTCTGTGGCCAAAGCAGCCGATCCGGTGCTGGGGTCTAGAGCTAATGATGTCACAGGTTGATGGAAGGAAACACTGACACCCACGGCCACCCGGGGTCCACATCGAGGACTGGGGTACACAGGGGCACGGCTGTGTCCCCGGCATGGTCACTGCTCACCTCCCTGGAGGGGCCGATGGACATCCTAACTCCACGTGGCTTTGCCCTGAGGTGTAAACACGGCGAGAAGCCACACCAGAGCTCGGGCAGTCAGGCAGGGACAAGGCTGCAGGGTCACCTGGCCCAGGTCCTCTCTGAAAGCGGCCTTCCTTCTTCTCCTCTCCTCGGGAAGCAAGTTGGGCCCTGGTGCCCCCCAGCAGCTCTGCTGAAAACAGGCCCCAGCCCCAAGCCCAGAGTATGCGATTCTGCAGGCCTGGGTGGGCCACAGAACCTGCATTTCTGACGACCCTCCCCCACACCGCGAGGCTGGTGCTGCTGGCGAGAAACCCTGCCTCCAAGTTCAGAGGCTTTAGAGAGGGGAGAGTCAACCCCACATAACATCCACACCACAGGCAGCACCACAGACATGGGACCCGCTTACGGGAGCGGGCCTGGGCGTGCGGAGGCGGAGGAGGGGCCGTGCCACACTCCCTTCTAGGTCAGAGGCGGAGAGCAGCTCCCAGGACCGACCACGAAAGAGCACAGAGCTGGCGTGGCCGGGACGCTCCACGTTGCAAGCACAGTTAGCTGCGGTGCCAGAGTTACTTTTGAACCAGAAAAGCAGCGAGTTGCGTGTGAGTCCGGCCGCAGCGCCTACCTGCACGACGGGGTGTCCTCCGGCCGACGCCTTCACGGCCCCGCGGCTGCCCTCTGTCTCGTAGTGGGCGCGGTGGTGGGACTTCGGCTGCACCTCGATCCGGAGCTCGTACGGGCCGGAATGCGACGGCAGCTGCCAGTCCAGGGCAGGCAGGGTCGGGCTGGAAGGGAACAGAGGAGGCGTCAGCTCCCATGTACCTCCGTGGGGACACCCCGCACTGTCTCAGGCCGACACCTCACCCCGAAGGCAGGTCCCGACCCGAGACTGACAAGCCTGTGTCAGCGCGATGCTGACTCGTCACGACCTGCGGTCACCGCCCGCCTGTTCCGGAAACATTTTCCAAGCACAGCCTTAACGTACTCCTCTATCATCAGCTACTCAGCCCTCCACCAAGACAGGTTTTGAACTCCCTGAAAATCTTTGTAAAAATCATCTAAGAGGTAGGAGCTGTGGTCTAAGAGCCAGGAAGCTCAAACCTCTCCTCGCCATGAACCAGCTGTGCAGCTGCCGGGCAGGAGACTGACTGGGCTCTCCATAAATGGGTGGGTCTGGAAGACGTGGTGCGCGCAACGCCGGCAGCCCCAAAATTCCATGACTGCTGCAAGGCAAACAGAAAGGCCCGACTGAGGGTCAGCAGGCGGAACTGGGCGTCCATGGAGGGCCGGGTGGAGGTGGGGGGCAGCAGGCGGAACTGGGCGTCCATGGAGGGCTGGGTGTGGGGGGCAGCGCAGCAGGTGGAACTGGGCGTCCATGGAGGGCAGGGTGGGGGGGGCAGCGCAGCAGGCGGAACTGGGAGTCCATGGAGGGCCGGGTGGGGGAGGCAGCGCAGCAGGTGGAACTGGGCGTCCATGGAGGGCCGGGTTGGGGGGCAGCGCAGCAGGCGGGGCACGACGGTGAGGACCTGGGGAGCCTGTCCATTACTCTGCACGGATGGACAGGAGCTGCATGACCTGGCGGGTGGCAGGTGCCGGGTCTGCCCTCAGAGCCCACGGCCCCCATCCTTTTGGGAGAGGAGTGTTTGGGGTGGAAGGCTAAGGTAAGGTTCTCCCCACGCCCTCGGCGTGAGAGTGTTCCTGAGGGCATTGTGTAGGAGGCCACTGCAGACTGACTCAGCGTTCCTCGGGGCCACACCGTGTACCTGAGGCGTTCTGGCATCTAGGGGTGGCCTGCAGGAAGCCCCAGCGCAGCGCCATCCATGCAGGAGCTGCCTTCCACCCTGTGCAGGAGGCTGGGCACCTCCTCACCACCACGTGGGCAGAGCCTGCCCGGGCCCACTGACCATCCTTACCGTCTCGTGGGCAGAGCCTGGCTGAGGCCACTGACCGTCCTCACTGCCACGTGGGCAGAGCCTGCCCGGGACCCACTGACCGTCCTCAGCACACAGGCTCACCCTGAGCACCATGGCTGACTGGGCTGCTGAGGCCATTGTCCACACAGGGCCTGCAACTGCCATGTCTTCAGAACCAGCCCCACTGGCCAGTCACTCAGCCCTCCACTAGATTACTGCCTACAGCTGCCCACTGTCATTCAACACCAGTTTTAAGTACCAGCCACGTAGACATGGGACACGCGGGGTGGCTCTTGGAAGGAAGGGCAGGTTCCGTGCAACACAGGCTCAGAGCGGGGCATCTGCCAGTTCAAGGAAACTGCCTCCTGCCCCCTGAAGGTCCCCACACCTCAGGACACACCATGAACCCAAAGTGACTTTTCAAAAACAGAAGCAAGGCCAGGCGCAGCAGCTCACGCCTGTAATCCCAGCACTTTGGAAGGCCAACAGGGATGGATCACTTGAGATCAGGAGTTCGAGACCAGCCTGGGCAACATGGCGAGACCCCATCTCTACAAAACAAACCAAATAATTAGCAGGACATGGCAGTGCACCCCTGTGGTCCCAGCTATGCAGAAGGCCGAGCAGGGAGGATCACCTGAGTTGGGGGAGGTTGAGGTTGCAGTGAGCCAAGATTGCCACGGGCTTCAGCCTGGGCCACGGGCAAGGCTCCGTCTCGAAACAAAGAAAGAAAGTAAAAACGGGTAGGGTAAAAGACTCCTTCAAAGAGAAAAAGCCCAGGAAGCAGCTCCAAGGGAATCAAACACATCATTTTAAAAAATACAAAATCTAAAACGTTCCTTAACAAGACTACATATTTCATGACACTGGAAGCTTCATGGTGATTTGAAAACTTAGAAATGAATTTATCCAAAGACGCACCCGGCAGGCTGACCACCCATGTTCCCTCTGTGGTTACAGCCCCAAGGTACCCGGTGGACCCCGGGAGCCACAACAGCTTTTCTGACGGAGGCATCGCCAAGACGGGGCTTTGCGGGCGGTGCGTCCAACCTGCGTCCCACGTGAGGTTCTCAGCGTGGGTGCCCGGTATCAGCTAACACTGCCAGGCAGAAGGAAGGCGGCTGAATCGAGCGCCCCGCACCGCATGGGCAGGACAAGAGCCTCTGGAGAAAGGCCTCTCCACACACAGCACTGGTCAACCGCGCTTCTGGGGAAGGGAGCGGTGGCTGCAGGGCCCGGCAATGAGAGAGCCCTTCGCAGGGGCCACCGCACTCCCCGACAGCCAGGTGTCAGAAAAAGTCGTGGACGGTGCCAGGCGGTGCCCGGCTCAGGTGCCCCAGACCTGTCTTCTGCTATGAATCGAAAAGTAAACAAATAAAAAACAAAATCCACAGTGGAAAATAATGGGCTCACTGGATTCCCAGGAAATTTAAGAGCGAGAAAGAGTGAGAGAGAGGAGGGAAGAAAGGAGGGAAAGTCCCCCCCCCCCGCGTTTGGCTAAAGGCAGACACGCTTCCTCAAGATGAAGCCGTCCACGCACTTTTCCCTGACTGTCACGTGGAGTAACTGCGTAAGTGCAGCCAGGTGTCACTTTATGATGGGAACACGGTCTGAGAAGCGCGTCCTTAGGCCGTTTCATCGTCATGGGAACTCGCGGGAACCAGCGGGGTGGCCAGGGCACACCCCCGCCATGCGGCGCGGCCCGCGGCTGCAACGCACACCGCCGCTGACTGCCCCACAGCGCTCAGTGCTGTGAATCTAAACACACCTAAACACAGAAAAGGCGCAGTAAAAAAGACGCGCTCACGACCTCACGGGAGCCCTCACACGCGAAGTCCGCCGCTGACCTCCGCAGTCATCTGCAGATTTACAACACGGTGTGTGCACAGCTTAAAGCAAGAACGGTTTACAGAATGAACATAACCCAGACAATTATGTTGATTCGTTTTAGTTAGACATTTTCAGCATGAATTTGGCAGCTCTACAAATTTGTGTCTCTGGTTCAGAAAAAAAGGGCCCAAACGGACGGGGGAGGTGCCTGCACTGGGGAAACAGAGATGCTGCTGCCCCCGCCCCGTCCCGTCCCGCCCCACGGGCTTCCTTCTCGGGGAAGGAAGCTGGGCAGCTGGGCTGCTGTTGGGGGTCTCTCGCTTGCTGAAGCCCTGAGCTCAGAACTGATAATAATTCCAGTAACTTCTAACTCATCTTCAACTTGAGTCAACTTTTTTAAAGATCGACACTCAATGCAATCGAAGAAATAAAAACTCAAGTGAAATTTGCATACAACATCCACTCAGCCTGCACAGTGGCCAATACTCACAGACTCACTGGGTGTCTTCTTCCCTCCTTCCTCCCTCCCTCCTCCTTCCCTCCTTCCTCCCTCCCTCCTCCTTCCCTCCTTCCTCCCTCCCTCCTCCTTCCCTCCTTCCTCCCTCCCTCTTCCTTCCCTCCTTCCTCCCTCCCTCTTCCTTCCC
>JAPYYA010003482.1:0-12810 GCA_028533165.1 Leontopithecus rosalia | reverse complement strand
GGAAAATGTGGCACATATACACCATGGAATATTATGCAGCAATCAAAAATGATGAGTTCGTGTCCTTTGTAGGGACATGGATGAATCTGGAGAACATCATTCTCAGCAAAGTGACACAAGAACAGAAAAGGAAACACCGTATATACTCACTCATAGGCGGGTGATGAACAATGAGAACACATGGACACAGGGAAGGGAGTACCACACACTGAGGTCTATTGGGTGAAATAGGGGTGGGGCAGCGGGGGGGAGCAGAGGAGGGATGGCATGGGGAGAAATGCCAAATATGGGTGAAGGGGCAGAAGGCAGCCAAACACACTGCCACATGTGTACCTATGCAACTATCTTGCATGTTCTGCACATGTACCCCAAAACGTAAAATGCAATAAAAAAGATCTTGCTTTATGTGTCTGGGTGCTCCTGTATTGGGTCCATATATATTTAGGATCATTTGCCCTTCTTGTTGCATTGATCCTTTTACCATTATGTAATGTCCTTCTTTGTCTCTTCTGATCTTTGTTGCTTTAAAGTCTATTTTAACTGAGATGAGAATTGCAACTCCTGCTTTGTTTTGCTCTCCCTTTGCTTGGTAAATCTTCCTCCATCCCTTTATTTTGAGTCTTTGTGTATCCTTGCATGTGAGATGGGTTTCCTGGACATAGCACACTGAAGGGTTTTGGGTTTTTAATCCAGTTTGCCGGTGTGTGTCTTTTGATTGTGGCATTTAGCCCATTTACATTTAGGGTTAATACTGTTATGTGTAAATTTGATCCTGTCATTTTGATGCCTCCTAGCTGTTTTGCTAGTTACTTTATGCAGTTTCTTCATTGTGCTGATGCTTTTTACCATTTGGTATGTTTTTGGCGTGGCTGGTACTGGTTGTTTCCTTTCTCTGTTTAGTGGCTCTTTCCGAAGCTCTTGTAAAGCAGTCCTGGTGGTGATGAAATCTCTGAGTACTTGCTTGTTTGTAAAGAATTTTATTTTTCCTTTACTTATGAAGTTAGTTTGGCTGTATATGAAACTTTGGGTTGATAGTTATTTTCTTTCTGGATGTTGAATATTGGCCCCCACTCTCTTCTGGCTTGTAGGGTTTCTGCTGAGAGATCTGCTGTGTCTTATGGGCTTCCCTTTGTGATTAACCCGGCCTTTCTCTCTGGCTGCCCTTAGCGATTTCTCCTGCATTTCAACCCTGGTGAATCTGACTATTATGAGCCTTGGTGTTGCTCTTCTTGAGGAATATCTTTGTGGTGTTCTCTGTATTTCCTGGACTTGAATATTGTCCTGCCTTGCTAGGTTGGGGAAGTTTTCCTGTATAATATCCTGAAGAGTTTTCCAGCTTGGATTCATTCTCTCCATCACATTTGGGTACACCTATCAAATGTAGATTAGGTCTTTTCACATTGTCCCATATTTGTTGGAGACTTTATTCATTAATTTTTACCTTTTTTTCTCTAATCTTGCCTTCTCATTTTATTTCATTTAGTTGATCTTTGACCTCTGATATCCTTTCTTCTGCTTGGTCAATTCAGCTGTTGAAACTTGTGTATGCTTCTTGAAATTCTCACGTTGCTTTTTTCAGCTCCATCAATTCCCTTATATTCCTCTACATTGTTTATTCTCATTAGTATTTCATCAAATCTTATTTCAAGGTTCTTAGTTTCTTTGCATTGGGTTAGAACATGTTTTTTTAGCTCACAGAAGTTTCTTATTACCCAGCTTCTGGAGCCTGATTCTGTCAGTTCATCACACTCATTCTCTATCCAGCCTTGTTCCCTTGCTGGTGAGGAGTTGTGAACCCTTGCAGGAGTAGAGGTGTTCTGGTTTTGGGTGTTTTCATCTTTTTTGTGCTAGTTTCTTCCCATCTTTGTGTATTTATCTACTGGTAATCTTTGTAGTTGTTGGCTTTCTGATTGGGTCTCTGAGGGGACATCCAGTTCATTGATGATGAAGTTATTTATTTCTGTTTCTTAGTTTTCCTTCTACCAGTCAGGCCCCTCTGCTGTAGGACTGCTGAGGTCCACTCCAGACCCTGCTTGCCTGGGGATCACCTGCAGCAGCTGTGGAACAGTAAGGGTTGCTGCCAATTTCTTCTGGTATCTTTGTCCCTGAAGGATACCCGCCTGATGTCAGTCTGAGCTCTCCTTTATGAGGTGACTCTTTGGATATATGGGGGTCAGGGAGCTGCTTGAGGAGACAGTCTGTCCTATATAAGAGCTCAAGTGCTGAGCTGTGAGCTTCTTTGTTCATTCAGAGTTGCTGGGCAGGTACATTTAAGTCTGCTGCAGCTGAACTCATAACACCCCCTTTTTTTCCTTAGATGCTGTGTCCCTGGAAGTTAGGGCTTTATTTATAAGTTTCTGTTGTGTTTCTGGCTTTTTTCAGGGCTGCCCTGCCCAGTGAGGAGGCAGCCTAGTCACTATCTTCCTGCAAAGGCTTTGCTGAGCTGCTGTGGGCTCTGCCCAGCTGCCAATTGAACTTCCCTGCAGTCCTGTTTATACGAGTGTAGTTAGAACTACCTTGGCAATGGTGGCCAACCTCTGTAATGGTGGACTCTCTCTGTAATGGCAGGCTGCCTCAGCAATGGTGGACTACCTCTGTAGTGTTGGAGTGCCTCAGTAATGGCATACGCCCCTTCCCCACAGAGCTGGACCGTCTGGGGTTCAGCTGTGCTTGCTGTGAAACTCTCAATCCAGAGCGCTTCAGATTGCTGTTTTTTTGTGGGGGTGGGTATAGCTGAGCCTGATCACCTGGCTCTCTGCCTCAGAGCCTTTTTTACGTCTCCTAGATGTTCCAGTCACCTGTTGAAAAGGTGTCAGGATCTGTGTGATTCCCATGCAGCTACGCACTGTGTCAGCTGAAACAGCCACACTGAGATTCTTGGTGCTTCTTTGCCCAGGAATCTTTTGGCCTCACTCTCTGCTTCAGTCCCCTTTTCTATCAGTTGAATGTGCGACTCTGTCTTCCCGAAGCTCCAATCGCCAGCTAAAATGGTGCCCACACCGTGTATTTTGTACAGAGAATTGCCACGCCAGGGCACCTGCCTAAACAGCTGCTTCGACTGAAACAGCCATGCCAGCCAAAACAGCCACACTGGCAACCCATGGGGCTCCTCTGCCTGGAAATCTCCTGGTCTGTGGGCAATAAAAATCTGTCTGGAAATGTGGCGTCCACTCACCCTCTGTGCTTTCACTGGGAGCTGCAATCCTGAGCTGCTCCTAATCAGCCATCTTGGATCCATCCTCATGGGATTACTTTTTAAACTTCCTTTTCAAATTGTTCACTGTTTGCATAAAGAAATGCAATAAATTTTTGTATGTTAATTTTGTATCCTGTAAATTTACAGAATTTATCAGTTTTAATCATTTTCATGTTCCAGATCTTAGAGGAAAGGCTTCCAGTTTTCCCCATTCAGTATGATACTAGCTGTGGTCAGTTGTATATGACCTTTATTGTGTTCAGATATATTCCTTCTTTTTTTTTCTTAAATTTCAACTTTTAGATACAGGCAGTACATGTGCATATTTGTTAAATGGAAACATTGCATGATGCTGAGGTTTTTAATACAGATCCTGTCAACCCAACAGTGAGTATAGTACCCAATAGGCAGTTTTTTAACCCACACCTTTTATTCTACTCTCTAGCAGTCTACAGTGTTTGTTGTAACATACTGATATCCATGTGTGCTCAGTGCTTAACTCCGACTTGCAAGTGAAAAAATGTGGTATTTGGTTTTCTGCTCCTATATTAATTTAGGATTATGGCCCCCAGCTTCATTCATGTTGCTGCAAAGTACATGATCTCATTCTTTTATAAGGTGGCATGGTATCACATGGTGTATATATAACACATTGTCTTTATTTATTCTCCCACTGATGATCACCTGGATTGATTTCATGCCTTTGCTACTGTGAATATCACAGCAATGAAAGTATGAGTACATGTGACATTTTGGTAGAATGGTTTATTTTCTTTTGGGTATGTACCCTGTAATGGGATTCCTGTGTCAAATGGAAGCCCTGTTTTAAGTTTTATGAGTAATATCCAAACAGCTTTCCATGGTTTCTGGATGAATTTTCATTCCCACAAACAGTGTATAGGTGAAAGAAATCAAAATGATCTAATATCCAGAGCTATAAGAAACTTAAACAAATCAACAAGCAATAAACAACCCAAATGACAAAGAAAAAGGGGGGGCAATGGACATGAACAGACACTTCTCAAAAGAAGGCATAAAAGTGGCTACCACACATATGAAAAAATGCTCAGCATCACAAATACTCAGGGAAATGCAAATGAAAACCACAATAAGATATCATCTCAGACCAGTCAAAATGGCTATTAATAAAAAGTCAAAAAATAATAGATGCTGGCAAGGCTGCAGAGAAAAGGTAGGTTCATTCTATACCCAGTTTTTTAGGGACACTTTTTTTTAATTATAAAGGATTTTTTAAAATTTTACTCTAAGTTCTGGGGTACATGTGCAGCTCTTGCAAGATTGTTACATGACTAAGAACATGCCATGATGGTTTCCTGTATAATTTCTCCATCACCTACATTAGTTATTTCTCCTAATCTTATTCCTCCCCAATCTCCCCACCCCCTTCTATCCCTCCTCTACCCCCTACCCCCAACAGACTCCAGTGTGATGTTCCCCTCCCTGTGTCCATGTGTTCTCATTGTTTAACACCCACTTATGAGTGAGAACATGCAGTGTTTGGTTTTCTGTTCTTGTGTCAGTTTGCTGAGAATGATGGTATCCAGATTCATCCACGTGTCTACAAAGGACATAAACTCATCTGTTTTTAGGGCTGCATTGTATTCCATGGTGTATACATGCCACATTTTCTTTATCTAGTCTATCATTAATGGGCATTTGTATTGGTTCCAAGTCTTCGCTATTGTAAACAGTGCTGCAATGAACATATGTGTGCATGTGTCTTTGTAAAAGAATAATTTATAATACTTTGGGTATACACCCAGTAATGGGATTGCTGGGTCAAATGACATTTCTAGTTCTAGATCCTTGAGGAATTGCTAAACTGTCTTCTGCAGTGGTTGAACTAACTGGCACTCCCACCAACAGTGTAAAAGCATTCCTATTTCTCCACATCCTATCCAGCATCTGTTGCCTCCAGATTTTTTAAGGGATTGCCATTCTAACTGGTGTGAGATGGTATCTCAATGTGGTTTTGATTTGCATTTCTCTAATGGCTAGTGATGATTAACTTTTTTTCATATGTTTTTTGGCCAAATAAATATCTTCTTTTGACAGTGTCTGTTTACATCATTGACCGACTTTTTTGATGGGGTTGTTTCTTTCTTCTATGTTTGTTGTAGTTCTTTGTAGATTCTGATTATTAGCCCTTTGTCAGATGGGTAGCTTGCATAAAATTTTTCCCATTCTGTTGGTTGCTGGTTCACTCTAACAATTGTTTCTTTTGCTGTGCAGAAGCTCTTAAGTTTAATTCGTTTCCATTTGTCTATGTTGGCTTTTGTTGCCATTGCCTTTTATGTTTTAGTCATGAAGTCCTTGCCCATGCCTAATTACTGCATAGAATTTCTTAGGTTTTCTTCTAGGGTTTGTTTTTTTTTTTTTTAAGATGGAGTTTTGCTCTTGTTACCCAGGCTGGAGTGCAATGGCGCGATCTCGGCTCACCACAACCTCCACCTCCTGGCTTCAGGCAATTCTTCTGCCTCAGCCTCCCAAGTAGCTGGGATTACAGGCATGCGCCACCATGCCCAGCTAATTTTTTGTATTTTTAGTAGAGATGGGGTTTCACCATGGTGACCAGGATGGTCCCGATCTCTTGACCTCATGATCCACCTGCCTCGGCTTCCCAAAGTGCTGGGATTACAGGCTTGAGCCACTGCGCCCGGCCCTCTTCTAGGGTTGTTATGGTGCTAGGTCTTACGTTTAAATCTTTAATCCATCTGGAGTTAATTTTTGTATAAGGCGTATGAAAGTGGTCTAGTTTCAGATTTCTGCACATAGCTAGCCATTTTTTCCAGGACCATTTATTTAACAGGGAATCCTTTTCCCATTGCTTGTTTTTGTAAGGATTGTCAAAGATAAGATGGCTGTAGGTTTGTGGCATTACTTCTGAGGCCTCTGTTCTGTTTCATTGGTCTATATCTCTGTTTTGGTACCAGTACCATGCTGTTTTGATTACTTTAGCCTTGTAATACAGTTTGAAGTCAGGTAGTGTGATGCTTCCAGCTCTGTTCTTTTTGCTTAGGATTGTCTTGGCTATGTGGGCTCTTTTTTGGTTCCATATGAAGTTTAAGGTGTTTTTATCTGGTTCTTTGAATATCAATGGTAGCTTGATGGCGTAGCATTGAATCTATAAATTACTTTGGGCAGTGTGGCCATTTTTACAATATTGATTCTTCCTAACCATAAGCATGGAATGTTATTCCATCTGTTTGTGTCCTCTCCTATTTCCTTGAGCAGTGGTTTGTAGATCTCCTTGAAGAGTTCCTTTACTTCCTTTCTTAGTTGTATCCCTAGGTATTTTATTCTCTTTGTAGCAATTGTGATTGGGAGTTGACTCATGATTTGGCTCTCTGTTTGTCTATTATTGGTGTATAGGAATACTTGTGTTTTTGCACATTGATTTTGTATGCTGAGACTTTGCTAAAGTTGCTTATCAGCTTAAGGAGATTTTGGGCTGAGATCATGAGGTCTTCTAAATATACAATGATGTCTGCAAATGGAGACAATTTGACTTCCTCTTTTTCTAATTGAATATTATTTATTTCTTTTTCTTGCCTGATTGCTCTGGCTGGAACTTTCAATACTATATTGAATAGGACTGGTGAGAGAGGGCACCTTTCCTTAGTGCCAGTTTTCAAAGAGAATGCTTCTAGTTTTGCCCATTCAGTATGATATTGGCTGTGGGTCTGTCATAAATAGCTCTTATTATTTTGAGACACATTCCATCAATACCTAGTTTATTCAGAGTTTTTAGCATAAAGTTCTGTTGAATTTTTTCAAAGACCTTCTCTGCATCTATTGGGATAACCATGTGGTTTTTGTCTTTGGTTCTGTTTATATGATGGATTACGTTTATAGATTGGCATATGTTGAGCCAGCCTTGCATCCCTAGGATGAAGCCTACTTGATTGTGATGGATAAGCTTTTTGATGTGCTGTTGCATTCAGCTTGCCAGTATGTCACCTTTATCAATTTTTAGTGCATCTATTTGATTCTTCTTTATTTTCTTTTTTATTAGTCTGGCCAGTGATCTATATATTTTTTGATCCTTTCAAAAAAAAAAGCTCCTGGATTTATTGATTTTTTGAAGGTTTTTTTTGTGTCTCTATGTCCTTCAGTTCTGCCTTGATCTTAGTTCTTTCTTGTCTTCTGCTAGTTTTTGAATTTGTTTGAGCTTACTCCTCTAGCTCTTTTAATTGTGATGATAGGGTGTCAATTTTAGATCTTGCCTTACTTCTGATGTGGGTGTTTAGTGCTATAAATTTTTTTCTAGACACTGCTTTAAATGTATCCCACAGATTCTGGTATGTCATGTCTTCATTCTCATTGGTTTCAAAGAACATTTTTATTTCTGCCTTCATTTCATTATTTATTCAGTAGTCATTCAGGAGCAGGTTGTTTAGTTTCCATGTAGTTGTGCAGTTTTGAGTTAGTTTTGTAATCTTGAGTTCTAATTTGATTGCACTGTGGTCTGAAAGACTGGTTGTTATGATTTCTGTTCTTTTTCATTTGCTGAAGAGTGATTTACCTTCTATTATGCGGCCAATTTTAGAGTAGGTGCAATGTGGTGCTAAGATAAATGTATATTTTGTGAATTTGGAGTGGAGAGTTCAGTAAATGTCTATTAGGTCTGCTTGGTCCAGATCTGAGTTCAAGTCCTGGATATACTTGTTAATTTTCTTGTTGGTCTGTCTAATATTGACAGTGGAGTGTTAAAGTCTCTCAATATTATTGTATGGAAATTTAAGTCTCTTTGTAGGTTGTTAAGAACTTGCTTTATGTATCTGGGTGATCCTGTATTAGGTGCATATGTATTTAGGATAGTTATCTCTTCTTGTTGCATTGATCCCTTTACCATTATGTAATGCCCTTCTTTGTCTGTTTTGATCTTTGTTGATTTAAAGCCTGTTTTATCAGAGACTAGATTTGTAACCCATGCTTTTTTTTTGCTCTCAATTTGCTTGGGAAATATCCCTCCATCCGATTTATTTTGAGTCTATATGTGTCCTTGCACTTGAGATGGGTCTCCTGAATACAGCACACTGATGGGTCTTGACATTTTATCCAATATGTCAGTCTTTTGATTGGGGCATTTAGCCTGTTTACATTTAAGATTAATATTGTTATGTGTAAATTTGATCCTGCCATTTTGATGCTAGCTGGTTGTTTTTCCTGTTAGTTGATGTAGTTTCTTCATTGGGTCAATGGTCTTTACCATTTGGTGCAGTTTTGCAGTGGCTGGTACTGGTTGTTCCTTTCCATGTTTAGTGCTTCCTTCAGGAGCTCTTGTAAGGCAGGACTGGTGGTGACAAAATCTCAGAGCAACCGCTTGTCTGTAAAGAATTTTATTTCTCCTTCACTTATGAAGCTTAGTTTGGCTGGATATGAAATGTTGAAAGTTATTTTCTTTAAGGATGTTGAATATTGGCCCCCACTCTCTTCTGGCTTCTAGTATTTCTGTCAAGAGATCTGCTGTGAGTCTGTTGGGCTTCCCTTTGTGGGTAACCTGACCTCTCTCCATGGTTGCCTTTAGCATTTTCCCCTTCATTTCAATTCTGGTGAGCCTGAAGATTATGTGCCTTGGGGTTGCTCTCCTGAGGAATATCTTCATGGTATTCTCTGTGTTTCCTGTATTTGAATGTTGGCCTGCTTCACTAGGTTGGGATGTTCTCCTGGATAATATCCTGAAGAGTGCTTTCCAGCTTGGATTCATTCTCCCCGTCACATTCAGGTGCACTGATCAAACATAGATTAGGTCTTTGCACATAATCCCACATTTCTTGGAGGGTTTGTTCATTTCTTTTCACTCTGTTTTCTCTAATCCTGCCTTCTTGTTTTATTTTATTGAGTTCATCTTCAATCTCGGATATTGTTTCTTCTGCTTAATTGATTCAGCTATTGAAACTTGTGTATGCTTTGTGACATTCTCTTGTCACGTTTTTCAGCTCCATCAAGTCACTTATGTTCTCTAAGCTGGTTATTCCAGTTAGCATTTTGTCTAACCGTTTTTCAAGGTTCTTAGTTTCTTTGCATTGGGTTGGAACATGTTCCTTTAGCTCAGAGAATGTTGTTATTACCCACCTTCTGAAGCCTGCTTTTGTCAATTTATCAAACTCATTCTCCATCTAGTTTGTTCATTTGTTGGTGAGGAGTTGTGATTCCTTGGAGGAGAAGACGTATTCTGGGTTTTGGTGATTTCATCCTTTTTGTGCTGGTTTTTTCCCATGTTCATGGATTTATGTACCTTTGGTCTTTGAAGTTGGTGACTTTCAGATGGGGTCTCTGAGTAGATGTCCTTTCTGTTGATGTTGAAGCTATTTATTTTTGTTTTTTTCAGTTTTTCTTTTAACAATCAGGCCCCTCTGCTGCAGGACTGCTGGAGATCCACTCCAGACACTGCTTTCCTGGGAATCACCCATGGGGGCTGCAGAAAAGCAAGGATTGCTGCCTGTTTGTTCCCCTGGTAGCTTCATCCCAGAAGGGTACCCACCAGATATCAGCCAGAGCTCTACTGCATGAGGTGTCTCTTTGGCTATCTGGGGGTCAGGGAGCCACTTGAGGAGGCAGTCTTTCCCTTTTCAGAACTGAAGTTTTCTGCTGGGAGGTTTGTTGCTCCCTTCAGAGCTGCTGGGCAGGGACATTTAAGTCTGCTGCAGTGGAACTCACAGCTGCTCCTTTTCCCAGATGCTCCATCCAGGGAAGGTGAGGCTTTATTTATAAGTCCCTGACATGCTCCTGCCTTTTTTCAGAGATGTCCTGCCCAGCAAGGAGGCAGTCTAGTCACAGTCTGCCTGCAGAGGAATTGTTGAGCTGCTGCAGGCTCCACCCAGATGCTGTGTAAACTTCCTTGCAATTTTGTTTACACAGATACGGTTAGAACTGACTTGGTTAAGGTGAACTGCCTTGGTATTGGCAGACTGCCTCAGTAATTGCAGACGCCCTTCCTCCCACCCAGCTCAAACTCCAGGTTGAGCTCAAACTGCTGTGCTGGCTGTGAAACTCTCAAGCCAGTGGGTTTCCATTTGCTGGTCTTTGTGGGGGTGGGACCCACTGAGCCAGGTCACGTGGCTCCCTGCTTCAGCCCCCTTTTATTCAGGAGAGCGGGTGGCTCTGTCTCACAGGCATTCCAGGTGCCAGTTAAAATGGCTGCCCAGATTTATGCTGGAAACCCCTGGTGCCAGCTGAAACAGCTGCCCAGATTTGTGCTGGAAGTCCATGGTGCTTGTTGGCACAGGAATCTCCTGGTCTGTGGGCCCTAAAGACCATGTGAGAAGTGTGATATCTGAACCAGAGTGCTTGAGTGGCCAGAAAAGTCCCCAACAGCCTCTGTTGGGTGGGAGGGGGTCTTCCAGACTGTTGCACTTTTCACGTGAGGAAGCACCCCACCCTGCCTCGGTTTGCCCTCCTTGGGCTACACCCATTGTCTAATCAGTCCCATTGAGATGAACCGGTATTTCAGTTGGAAATGTGGAGATCACTCACCTTCTGCATTGCTCTCACTGGGAACTGTGCTCTTGAGCTGTTCCTATTCAGCCACCTTGGCAGAAGTTCCTCATAAAGGCTATTTAATCTTACCAAATGCTTTTTCAGCATCAATTGAAATGACCATATAGATTTTGTCTTTCATTCTGTTGATATAATGAATCACATTGACTAATTTCCATATGTTGTTCCATCCTTGCATTGCTGTGATAAATTCCTGTTAGTCGTTATGAATAATAATCTTTTTAAAGTGTTGTTGAATTTGGTTTGCAAGTATTTGGTTGGGGATTTTTGCATCATTGTTTATTACATATATTGGCTTGTAGTTTTTTTTTTAATGTTTCTTTGTCTGATTTGGATATCAGGGTAATAATGGCCTTGTAGAATGAGTCTTAAAGCATTCCTTTCAACTTTTTGAAACACTTTGAGTAGGACTGGTATTAGTTCTTCTTTAAACGTTAAGTAGAATTCAGCACTACATACATTAAGTCCTGTGCTTTTCGTTGCTTGGAGACCCTTTATTATGGCTTTGACCTTGTTACTTGTTATTGACCTGCTCAGGTTTTACATTTCTTCATCTCTTAATCTTGGTAGGTTGTATGTTTCTAGGAATTTATCCATTTCTCTTAGATCTTCCAATTTATTGGCATATAGTTGTTCATAGTAGTCTCTAATGATTCTTTAAATTTCTGCAATATGAATTGTAATGGCTCCTTTTCGTCTCTGTTTTCCTTTGGGTCCTATCATTTCATTAGTTTGTGTAGCTAAAGATTTGTCAATTTTATTTATTTTCTCAAAATAAATACCAACTTTTGGTTTCATTGATCTTTTGTATTGTTTTCTTAGTTTCAATTTCATTTATTTCTGCTCTGATCATTATTTTTTATTCTACTAATTATGGATTGAATTTGCCCTTGCTTTTCTGATTCTTGAAGCTACATCTTTAGGTTATTTAAATTTTTTGTACTTTTTTGATGTAGGCACTTTACAGTTATAAACTGCATTCTTTGTACAGCTCTTAAGGTATCTTATAGAATAGGTTTTGGTATATTGTGTTTCTATTTCCATATGTTTCTTCAGATTTCTTCCTAATTTCTTTAATGACCCACTGCTCATAAAGAAGCATATTGTTTAATGCCCATGTGTTTGTATACTTTCCACATTTTTTCATTACTGATTTCTAGTTTTATTCCATTGTGATCAGAGAAGATAGATGATATTATTCTTTTCACATTTTAAGATTTATTTGGGGGGGCTAACAAATGGTCTATCCTTGATAACAATTCATATGCTGAGGAAATAAATGTATAATTTGCATCCACTGGATGACATGTTCTGTAAATGTTTATTTGGTCCATTCATTCTACACTGCAGATTAAATTCAGTGTTTCCTTGTTGATTTTCTGTGTGGATAATCTATCCAATGCTGAAAGTGAGGTGTTGAAATCTCCGGCTATTATTGCATTGTAATCTACCACTCTTTAGCTCTACTATTTTCTTTATGTATCTGGGTGCTCCAGTATTGGTTACATACATATTTACAATTGTTATATCTTCTTTCTAAATTGACCCCTTTATTACTATACAATGATCCTTATTGTTTATTTTATAGGTTTTGTCTTGTAATCTATTTTTTTCCTGATATAAGTATAGTTACTCCTGTTCTTCTTTTGGGTTTTCATTTGCATAGAATATCGTTATTCATCCCTTTATTTTCAGTCTATATCTGACTTTATAGGTGAAGTGTGCTCTTTGTAGGCAATGAGCATTGGGTCTTATTGGTATAACCATTCAGTCAACTCTATGTCTTTTGATTGGATAGTTTCATCCATTTACATTCAATGTTATTTGCTTTGTGGTCTTCTCTTTCTTCTTTCCTGTCTTAATCTTAGTAAAGGCGATTTTCTCTGGTGATATGTTTTATTTTTTTATTTTATTTTTTTTTCCAGTTTTTTTTAATTTTTATTATTTTTTTATTTATTTTTTTTTAATTTTTATTGCATTTTAGGTTTTGGGGTACATGTGCAGAACATGCAAGATAGTTGCATAGGTACACACGTGGCAGTGTGTTTTGTTGCCTTCTGCCCCCTCACCCATATTTGGCATTTCTCCCC
>JAPYYA010003481.1:0-12811 GCA_028533165.1 Leontopithecus rosalia | reverse complement strand
CTTCTGATATCCTTTCTTCTGCTTGGTCAATTCGGCTATTGAAACTTGTGCATGCTTCACGAAGTTCTCGTGTTGTGTTTTTCAGTTCCTTCAATTCATTCATATTCCTCTATAAGTTGTCCATTCTTGTTATCATTTCCTCAAATCTTTTTTCAAATCTTTTTTCAAGGTTCTTAGTTTCTTTGCACTGATTTAGAACATGTTCTTTTAGCTCACAGAAGTTTCTCATTACCCACCTTCTGAAGTCTGAATCCATCATTTCATCACTCTCATTCTCTGTCCAGCTTTGTTCCCTTGCTGGTGAGGAGTTTTGGTCATTTGTAGGCGGTGAGGTGTTCTGGTTTCGGGTGTTTTCCTCCTTTTTGCGCTGGTTTCTTCCCATCTTTTTGGATTTATCCACCTGTTGTCTGAGTAGTTGCTGATTTTTCGATTGGGTCTCTGAGTAGAGGCCCAGATTGTTGATGATGAAGTATTTCTGTTTCTTAATATTCCTTCTAACTGTCTAGCCCCTCTGCTGTAACACTGCTGAGGTACACTCTGGGCCCTGCTTGCCTGGGGTACACTTGTAGCAGCTGCGGAACAGTGAGGGATGATGCTACCAGTTTCTTCTCTTTGTCCCAGAATGATGCCCGCCAAATGTCAGTCTGATCGGTCCTTTCTGAGGTGATTCTTTGGGTATACGGGGGTCAGGGAGCTGCTTGAGGAGACGATCTGTACTTTATAGGAGCTCAAGTGCTGTTCTGTGAGCTCCGTTGTTCATTCAGTGTTGCTAGGCAAGTACATTTAAGTCTGTTGTGGCAGAACTCATGAAACCGGTATTTTTCCTCAGATGCTCTGTCTTGGGGAGTTAGGGCTTTATTTGTGAGTATTCATTGTGCTGTCCTGCCCAGCTAGGAGGCAGTCTAGTCACTATTTGGGTGCCGAGGCTCCGCCCTGCTGGCGTGAGGTTCGTCCTTTTGCTGTGGGGCTCCATCCTGCTGTTTTGGGCTCTGCCCTACTGATATAGGCTCCGCCCTGCTGATGTGGGCTCTGCCCTATAGGTGGAGTCTCTCTGTTATTGCGGGTTTCCTTGGCAACGGCTGACTGCCTCAGCAGTGGGCGGGTACCTGAGTAGGGGCAGAACCTCTCCGCAATGGCAGAGGCCCCTCCCACACAGAGCTGCACAGTCATGTGTTCTGCTCTTCCCGCAGTGGAACTCTCAACCCCCAGCACTCCGAATTGACTTATTGCTTGTCCCTGTGGGGGTGGGGCCCATCGAGCCTGATCACTTGGCTCCCTGCCTCCGAGTCTTTTTGCTTTTTTTTCTTTTTAAGTTGTAGGGTTGACTCTCTTCCAGGTGTCTCAGTCGCTGGCCGAAAGGGCACTGGGATCTGTGTGTTTTCCCGTGCAGCCACCCGCTGCACTGGTTCACAATTCACCTCCCAGAAATCTCCTGGTCTAGTTCACCGTCCAAAACCCGTTCAGTCAGATGAACATAGCAATCTGCCCTCCCAAGTCTCAAATTGTCAGTTTAACAGGGTGCCCAGACCCGTGTGTTTTGTGCGTCTGCTGGCTGCCTGGCCGCGCCAGCGGAGAGCGCTGCGCTTGAGTTCTGAGTGCCTTTTACACCTGGGCTTTTTCCCTGCTCTGTGGGCTATAAGGATCCATCTGAAAATGCGGTGTTTGCTTACCCTCTGCGTCTTGACTGAGAGCTGCAGTGGTGAGTTGCTTCTAGAGTGCCATCTTCCTCGAGCAAAACGGTTTGATTTCCATGCTGGACCTACGGATAGCCTAGGGGCCACCTACGGTCAGAGTGAAGAGATGATGAGAATAAACATCTTTGTGACTGAGAGTTTGTAATGGGAAGTTGAAGAGTGGAAAGATTGGTAAATGAAGAATTAGTAGATATGAATTACATGTCCCTGGAAAGGCAGTTAACCTCTGAGGGTTTCTTGTCTTAAGAGTTAAAATGCTTGGGCTGTACATTCAAGCATTGAAATCCACAAGAAATTGGTCCAGGACCCCTGTGGCTGTTAAAATCCGTGAATGCTCAAGTGCCGATATAAAATAGTGTAGTATTTGTGTATAACCTATGCATGTCTTCTGTATACTTTAAGTCACCTCTAGGTTACTTATAATACATAAGACAATGTAAATGCTATTTAAACAGTTATATTGTATCTCTTAGGGAATAATGGAACGAAAAAATCTGAAATATTCAGTGCAGACATAACAATCCATTTTTTTCTTAAATATTTTCGATCCATGGTTGTTTGGACCCACAGATATAGAACACCAGTTATCTTTCTTAGTATGACTAGTGAAAATCGAATTGGAAAGCACAAATACATGATAAAATGTAATTTAAAGGTAATTTATTATCTTTTGTATTATTGTAGTTAAATAAAGGTCAAATTATAACTTAGTAAATTTTAACTATTAGCAAATTGTAACTTCTTTTTCTTAGATATTCCCCTAAAACACTTGAGAAATTCAGTGAGCTGCTTCTTCCAGCAACAACTTACATCTTTTTTTCTAAAACACTTGTTAGAAAGATTTTTTTCTCTTCTTCTCCCACAGATCCATCAAATGTTTGAAAAATGTTAGGACTGGAGCCAACCACACAAATGTAAAAGGTAATTATAATCATTATTATTATATGAATTTAAGACTGAAAACCAGCAATTGGTCTGTTCAGAATTTCTATTCCTTCCTTATTTAATCTAGGAAGGTTGTGTATTTCCAGGAATTTATTCAGCTCCTCCAGGTTTTCTAGTTTCTCTGCATAAAGGTGTTCATAGTAGCCTTGAATGTAATTTGAATTTCTGTGGTTGTAATTTCCCCTGTTTCATTTCTAATTGAGCTTATTTGGATCTTCCTTCCTTTTTTGGTTACTCTTGCTAATGGTCTATTGATTTTGTTTATCTTTTCAAAGGGCCAGCATTTTGTTTCATTTACCTTTTGTACTTTTTTGGTTTGAATTTTGTTTAGTTGTCCTCTGATCTTAGTTATTTATTTTCTTCGGTTCGGTTTGGGTTTGGTTTGTTCTTGCCTCTCTAGTTTTATGAGGTGTGATGTTAGATTGTCTGTTTGTGCTCTTTTAGACTTTCTGATGTAGACATTTAATGCTGTAATAAACTTTCTTCCTAACACTGCTTTCACCGTATCCCAGAGGTTATGGTAAGTTGTGTCACTATTATCATTCGTTTCAAAAAATTAATTTCCATCTTGATTTTATGTTGACCCAAATGTCATTCAGGAGCAGATTATTTAATCTCCACGTATTTGTATAGTTTTGAGGGTTCCCTTTGGAATTAAATTTCCATTTTATTCCACTGTGGTCTGATAGGGTGCACATGATGTGAATTTTTAGGTTCCCCAGTGGGGTTGTGTGCTTGGAGGAAGGTTTTCTCACTCTCACACTTTGGGATCTCACAGTTTTATGTCTGTCTCGTGGAATTTGCAGTGGCATGCCACTTCTTTCAAAGGTTCAGTGAATTTCAGTTTTCCTTATATGTTCCTGTGGTGGTTCTTGGAGGAAAAGTTCACAATATGAGTCTCCACACACTGTTCTGTCTGTTCAAGTGGGAGCTGCACATTAGCCCTGACTTCAATTCACCATCTTCCTACCCAACCACATTTTATCCTCATCAGAAAATTGCATGAGATTTGGTACCAGATTATAGCACTACAAATTTTAGCTTTAACTTAAATAGAAACTCTAAATTAATTATCCCCAATGTCTCTTTCATTGAAAAATGCATTTCAATAAATACTTCTGGCATTTTATATTTTACTATACTATCTTCACATATAGTTACTTTTCTTAGGTTTCTACTATTAAAAAGTTGCTATTCTTTTCTGAAATCATGTCAAGTTTCTTTCATTCTTTTGTTTTCTTTATAATAAATTTTACCTTACTCATGATTATAAAAATAATCTATCATGTCAAATGCAACAACTTAGTAATCAAAATATAACATAAGCTTTGCATGGGTCTCCTCTGATAGGAGAGTTGACCTGTTACTTTTTCTATCTCTAGCAGCCATTTATGATTTTGTGATTTTGCAAATTAGTAGAATGATACATTCTAGTTTTAAAAAAAAGCTTATTCTATAATCTGAATTTATCTCTTGGTTCAGATAATTTTATTTAAAAAGGTAGACATACACAGGCCTTTCATTATTCAAACAAGAACACTAAAATGTTTTAAATTAGTCAACAGTAGAAGTATTTTTCACTAAGTAACATTTTCCTTTTCATGTGTGTGAATATATCACCTCATGTATTCCGGATAGGATAACTCAAATAGCCAGAATATACCTTAACACAGGAACAAGTTGGCTTCAGCGTCACAATGGAGGGAGGAAATTACGGTGAACCTAACATTTTATGCCTGTCTAGAACCAACGGAGAATCATGTTTTCTCTCCTGGTTCTGTTTGGGATCTACTTAGGAAGAAAAGAACTCCTCATGGATCCAATATATCCATTTGAGGTTTTGCCTGTGAAATAGATTACAGAATATCTTTCTCAGGGACCCAGCAATGTCTGGTTGTCTGTGAACTCCTGAAGAGTATTCTCTTTTTCTACATCTAACAAATAAGTTGTGTTTGGCAGGAGGCCGCCTTGCTCGTTCTCATGATGCTTTATTCTGAATCGTTTTTATGGGCCAGGAGTCCTTTTCATTTCCTCAGAGCCTGTATATTTGACAATCAAAAGTTGGGAAAACCTGTTTTATCCTCTGCTTTCTTCATCAACGTCCCGTCCTTAAGGCAGGAAAAAAGACCTGCTCAGATGCCCGCATATGAGGAAGAACAATGTGGGAAAAGGGAACTTTGTCATATCCAAGATATTTTCCTGTCCCTGGTGGTATCTCTCTATTGGCTGTCAAAGCAGCCTGTATATACTCTGTTATGATGTTCATGTTTTATTTTAATTAATATTCTGGCTTGTTCATTATATATTTTAAGTTCTGTGAACACAGAGACTGTGTTTATATTTTCATTCCTTAATGTGGTAAATTATTGATAAATAACTGATAAATTAATACATAAATAAATAAGCCAATCATACCACTATTGAAGCCTCTTAGTATAACTTACTACAAAATCATTATAATATTTGGAAAAAACCCACAATTTTGAAAAAGATGGACTAATCCAATGGGATTGGTCATTCCCTTATAGTCATTCCCTTGTTTGCTGGCTTTGGTCCCTGCAGATATTTGGGTCTAGGGGTGATTTCTCCTAGTTCTACATGACATTCAGTGGATGGAGTGAGAAACCATATAGACCAATGTGGTTCCCACATCCATCAATATTCTATTACATAGATGAGCAAATAGTCTTTGTTTACAGGAGGGCTACAGAGAAGTTACAAGAAAGGGTATGTAGTGATAGAAATAGAATATTCACTCAAAGGTTAATTAGGAAACACACCACATCAGAACTATTCCTACAGCTCCTGCTTTATAATTATGTGATGCATGTACCCCATGAAACACAAAAGATATATAAATTAATAATTTATAGGGTACATGCTAGAATGACTACTATTTTGTACATTCCTAATTTCATAAAAATGCCAATATTAACTACATTAAGGCCTGGTGAGGTGGCACATATCTGTAATACTAGCATTTTAGGAAGCTAATGCAGGAGGATTGCCTAAGTCCAGATGTTGGAGACCAGCCTGGGCAACATAGCAAGATCCCATATCTGAAAAAAAATAGTTGGACATGGTGGTACATGACTGTAGTTCTGGCTACTCTGGAGGCTGAGGCAGGAGGATTATTTGAGCCTGGGAGGTTGAGGCTGCTTTAAACCATAATCACATCCCTGCAGTCAGCCTAGGTGACAGAATGAGATTCCACTTCAAATAATAATAGTAATAAACTAACATTTATTGTTTGCTTACTCTCTTTATGACATTCTGGGTTCTTTGCTGAACATTTTATGTGCATGATCTCATTTAATCCTCCAAAAAATGTTATAGTATAGGTTCTGTTGTCATCTTCACTTTACAAGAAAGAAACTGGGGATCACGGAAGACAAAGAACTTTGCCCGGAGTCATAGAGTTAGTACAGACTAATCCAGTACTCAAACCAATTATTTGATCTCAAAGCCCATGTACTCCATCACAAAGCCTGGCTGCCTCCATCATATTACTGAGGAGTAGGCAAATACCCAAATAACAGTAATTCAAGGTAATATATTGTACATGCCATCAATATAGAAGGGAAAGATGGCAGCTGCTTAGGGAAGTTTAATTTAGTGAAAGCAAATAAATCACCCCTGTGTTCCTCATATTTTTCGTGAATCTAGACTTCACATGTTTCTGAAGAATCTGAATTTTCAGTTTAGAAATGCACTTAATTTTCCCTATGTCCTATGGGTTATTGGCTGACATCTGCATACCTAATTTCCTCTCTTCCTTTTTTTCTTTGTCATTGCTTTTCCTACATAATTTATATGGATCTGAGTAAATCTGAAGGCTGACTTTCAGCAAACCCCACCACTTAATTAGGGAAATAGAGGTAGAGAATAAACTAACCTAAGGTGCTGCATTGTGGGGATGTAGCCAGCCTCAGATGTGGCTTCAGTTGGCTGGATTCATCATTCTGAATGAGCCCTGAGTACTGGGAATTATAGTCTTTTTTCTCTCTGAACATGAACTGAAGAAAAATCTGAAAAAGAAAGAAAGAAAGAAAAATCCTAGCCAGACATTGCCTCTTAATTAATCAGTGTATTGTAATCACTTTTTATTACTAGTCTTAAGTGGAAAACTCAGAGAGACTTTTGTTTCTTACTCACATCTGACATGTTTATCTCGAGAAGTAGTTTTCAATTCACAGGGCCCCAGACCCAGATAAAGATGTGCCAGGCCTCATCTCCTTAGAGTGATTTGGTGGCTTTTCCCATGAAACTAAATGCATTAACTGGACCATCTTGCTTTAGAGATCATTTTTAAAAAATTCAATTTAGCATCTCCTAAAATCAGCATCAGCATCCTCGGAAGGTTTTGCAGATTTTGTGGAATTTCCCACGTGGAGCTCTACACATTTGTAAAGGCATTTGTAGCCCTCATAATAGGCTACTTGCCAAAGTGTGAATGAAAAGATTATTTGCTCTAAATTCATTCCTGCAGTACCTGTCGGAGCATGGCATAGTATTACAATGGGAAGTGCCTAAGGAAACTCTCTAGTCAGTAAAAAGGGGTGAAGAAGAGAAAGTGCTGCAGTCAGATACAGTCCAGCTGCAGGACATTGGTGAAGGTACTTAATTTTTTTGACCCTTAGTTTTCCTATTCACAAAATGGCAGTAACTGTTCTTATGTTACAATGTTATTGCATTACAGTGGATAATATTCCACACAATACCTGACGTATGGTAAACACCCAAAAAGTTTTAGCTAACTGCTTCAGTACTATCATCATCATTCTTGTCACTATCATTTAGACCAGGGGTGAGCAGACTATAGCAGACAGCTGAGTCTGCACCACAACCTGCTTTTATAAATTCAGTTGTACTGGGATACAGTCACACTCTGTTGTTTCTATGTTGTGGATGGATGTTTTTTTCCTCCAATTCTAGAGTTGAATACTTGCTGCAGAGACTTTTATGGAAAGAGTTTGCTCACCCTAATTAGTGGTTCTGAAGCTCCTGGAAAATAAAGGAAAAGACAAGGAGCAAACCCTGATTTCTGCCCTTATTCATGTCATATATCAGAATTTTGTTTATGATTCTGTGGGAGGAAAAAGAAAAGTAGGACAAAAGCTGAGTAAATTAAGCTAATTAGTTTTTTTGTTTTTGTTTGTTTGTTTGACCTCTGAGCTGGTAGGGAGGAGTCAGGAAAAAGGGACAAGGACATGTCAGATAAGTAAGGTTGCCCCAATTAAGACCCATTAACAGAAAGTATATGGAGTGTCTGTGGGACTATAGGCGGTTCTCACTGATGAAGTCTTGAGTATGGGGTGGGTAGCATAAATTTGGAAGATGACGTTGGGCAGCTTGGTGACAGCCAGAACCTGCTAGATATTAGGTGTTATCTTGAGGAGCTGGGACTTTGTCTTCTAGGAAATCAGAAATTTTGAAGAGTAGAAGATAAAAGTGAAATTCTAAGTTTTTGTTTTGATTTGGATCACTCTGAAAGGGAATATGCTGAAATAAACGACAGATCATGAACTATAGGCAAGGAGAACAGCTGGGAAGCGGTATCAGTGGTGCATATAATGTGTATTTTTCTAATTGTCACATGCAAATTAGTCAAGTGTTGCCAGGATCGGGAACTTTGGAAAATTCAGACTGGCTAGAAAGTCAATACAATTTTTCCCTCTGAATTTTGAATTAAATAGTTTTAATTTATGCAAATTCAATTTAAGATAGTTACCATGTCTTATGAAGAATGGATTAAATAAATAGGACAGGCTCTTTTACAGTGACAGTGGGAGTACTCCCATGAATGCAGAATACTTAATTTTCTTCTGTTCTTGAAGGAATGAATGGCATGCAGTGGACCCTGAATAAATATTTGTTACATAAAGAGTGAAAATTTTAATGAGTAATTTGAAACTTTATGTTTATAACCACTATGATGTAGCACCTGCTCAGTACTATAAAATTTTAGCAGTGCTCATCAATTACTCAAAATAGGACCAGATATTTACTTTCCCTATGCCTGTAATTATATCAAATACCATCCAGTTCATCTAAAATATATTTCTGGAGTGACTTTTTCTCTATTAATGCAATATATTTATATTTTATAAGTCACCAAGAACTTTACTGTACAGAATTTAACTTAATCTTCATGACAACTTTATAAGAAATTTGTTCATTTTTACAGATGAAGAATCTGACATTTAGTGAGGTTACCTGCCCAAGGTTACACGATAAAAAATTAAGATATTCTGAATTCAAGTTTATGTACTTTCCATTGTATCCAAACTGCTACTTTTATATGACAGAAACTTGGAGCTGGAATGGATGCCAAAGATAAAAAAAAGAATAGTTTTTCACTTTTATCAAATTATGTGTATGTGTACTAAAAGCATAAATACACACATATATGAATAAATATAAAGCAATGCACAAACCATAATTTTCACATTTCCATGTAACCAGCACCCAGATCAGGAAGAATAATATTATTAGTGCCACAGGATCTCTCATGCTTCATTCAAACCACTAACCTCTCCCTGGAGGATACAGTACCCTGCCTTTTTTTTTTTTTTTTGAGATAGAGTCTCGTTCCTTCGCCAGGTGCCAGGCTGGAGTGCAGTGGCACGATCTCGGCTCACTGCAACCTCTGCCTCCTGGGTTCAAGCAATTATCCTGCCTCAGCCTCCGGAGTAGCTGGGACTACAGGCATGCACCACTTTGTAAAAATACAAAAAAGTGTTTTTAGTAGAGACGGGGTTTCACCATGTTGGTCAGGAGAGTCTTGACCTCTTGACCTAGTGATCCGCCCGCCTTGGCCTCCCAAAGTGCTGGGATTACAGGCGTGAGCTAGCACACCCAGCCCAGTACCCTGACTTCTAATAAAATGGATTGGCCTTCCCTGGTTTGCACCTTGTATAAAGGCAAGCAGACAGTGTGTATTCTTTTGCATCTTAGTATTTTTACTCGATAATATGTGAGAAATTCATTACTATTGTGTGTAGTTACGGTTTATTTTCATGACTTTGGCATATTTAATTGTTGAATATATCATCATTATGTTTTACAAGTCTATTTTACTGTAGAAAACCACTTGGGCAATTTTTGTATTGAAATGTAAAACAATTTAACTTTCAAATAATGCTACTCTGAAGATTCTTGCACAGCGTCTTCAGGTAAGCATACACGGACATTTCCGTTGCATCTATAATTAGCTGTGGAATTGCTGGGCTTTGCTGCAGAAATGTGTACAGTTATTCATATTTTTTACATTTATAGTTTTCTGTATTCTTATTGATTGATTAGTTTGCGCTTAAGTACAATAGAATTAGGGATGATGAAAAACATGTTTGGGGGAAACAGAAGATGATCAAATGTTAGAAATTCTGAGAGGTGATCAAGTTACCCCATTTACTACTTCTGGTTTGTTGAACACTCAGAATAGTGGGATACCTGCCTCTCTCAAAGATGACTAATTGATTTTGCTTTCTTCTCCCACACATAGATTAGCTGTAGTTTTGTACTGGGAGTGTTGAAAGGCTGTTGCTCTAGAGAGTTACAGCACATCTAAAGGACTCATATACGCGGCCATCCAGGATCTTGATATTAATTGCAAAATTTCTTGCTTTTATATTAGTAAAACATAAAGGGAAGAGATTGCAGAGAAATTTAAAACATTTACTTGCCCTTTCCCCATTATGGACTAATCTTCTCCTTTGTACAAATAGGTATTTTCATAATGACTTTTTATATCTGACTTCTCAATTGTGTTATATATTAGAATAGGTCCATCAAGGGCTGATGCAATCTTAGCTGAAGACTAGTCTGAGGACTACTTGAAAATGCATGTAGACTGGGAAATAGATAATTTCTGTTAGTATTTTATACATAAACCTTTAGAAAATTTAGAATTTTTAAAGTAGCCAGGGATTATCTAGGGTCTGGTCTTGGCTACTTCGCAAATCTAAAATGGGAGACACTTGTACAACAGTAAGTTTACAAATTTGCCTCAGTCTTTAATATGAGGGAGATTGAAATGTCAAGAACTAGGAGAAATTTGTATAAAACATTGAAATGCTGCTTGATATTTATAAAACTTGTTGGACATTTTTCTATCTGAGCCAGGTATGAGGAAAGGCCCTATCGTTCTCCAACATTGTGAATATCCTATATGATTATCTAATAATTTTCCGTAATAATGTTTTTTTTTTCTTTTAAAGGACTGGGGGTCTCACCATGTTGCTGGTTTCAACTTCTGAGGCTCAAGTGAGTCCTCCACCTTGGCCTCCCAAAGAGCTGGGATTATAGGCAGAGCTACCATACCTGGTCAACATTTTTAAAAGAGGTAGAGAAACAGGTAACTATCTCATTTGAAGATGGTGGATTGAAAAATGGCTATCTTTTCTTTCTTTCTATTATGTAAACTTTTGCAGCCATGGCTATTAAGCCAGCTGCCTTTCAAAAGGAGAAAGTAATGGAAAAAATCAAATTGTTATCTGAGCTCTACAGTAAGTCAGTGATTTTATAAGAAAGTATTTTACTTGATTGGAAGAGTAATTGGGAACATTAACAACTACGTGTAAGACATGGTCCTCAATTAGATACTGGTTTAGATAAATAAGTTATAAAGGGTATTTGGTATCAGTAAGAGGAAATAGAAGGCAATCTAGATGTACATGACAGTGTGTACAATATGGCCTCACTTTAGTAAAAAACAACTGTGTACGTGAGTAAATGTGTGTGTACCTGAGCATGCTAGAATAGAGAAAATCTAGAAATACATGAACTGAAGATATTATCAGTTGAGATCTACATTGGTAGAGATGCAAAGTTTTTATCATTATTATTATTATTTTTAACGGTGTCACTTGTCTTTATTTTCAACATTTCTACCATGTACAAATACTGATGGTGTACTAATTAAAATGATTATTTTAGATATAAATAAATACGTAAAGATATTTTAGATTAAGGTATTCAGCACCACAAAGTATTTGATGGTTGATTAATGCAAATGGACTAAGAATAACAGTGGCAATTAAAGACATTAATTAGCATTGATGAAGTATGCCAAACACTGTGATAAGTTTTGTAGAAACATCATGTCAGCTGATCCTCCTTAAATCCCTATGAATCAGGTACTATTATTATTTATAGTTTATAGATGAGGAAACTTAAGATCCCAGAGGTTTACCAACTTGCCCGGTGACACAGCTAGCAAGTAATGGGAAGTAAGACTAAGCCTAGATCTTTTTGAATGCAAATAATTTTTACTTACTGTATACACTGCCTCTTATTATGCTATTACCAACATCATCATTATCTCATTAGCAACTCCATGATGGTTTCTCTAGTCTGGTAGATACAGAGATCATTACACAAATTGTCAGTGTCTGTTACATTAAAAAAATAAAACTGCTAAGTTATTGAATACAGAAAATTGGAAAGTTGTAATAAAAATGTTTTAAGAAGTGGCTGTTCCTGCATTCAAAGAGTTCATAATGTAGAAAGATCATTATCCTGTAGAAAAGTAATTTGAATTAATTAATTAATTTATTTATTTATTTATTTTCAGTATGTAATTGCTCATTTTATTTTTTTTATTTATTAATTGTTTTCTTTTTATTGCATTTTAGGTTTTGGGGTACATGTGCAGACCATGTAAGATAGTTGCATAGGTACACATGTGGCAGTGTGTTTTGCTACCTTCTGCCCCTTCACCCACATTTGGCATTTCTCCCCATACTATACCTCTCCCGCTCCCCCCTGCTGTCCCTCCCCTATTTACCCCAATAGACCTCAGTGTGTAGTACTCCCTTCCCTGTGTCCATGTGTTCTCATGGTTCATCACCCGCCTATGAGTGAGAATATACGGTGCTTCATATTCTGTTCTTGTGTCAATTTGCTGAGAATGATGTTCTCCAGATTCATCCATGTCCCCACAAAGGACACAAACTCATCATTTTTGATTGCTGCATAATATTCCATGGTGTATATGTGCCACATTTTCCAAGTCCAGTCTATCATCGATGGGCATTTGGGTTGGTTTCAGGTCTTTGCTATTGTAAACAGTGCTGCAATGAACATTCATGTGCATGTGTCCTTATAGTAGAATGATTTACAGTCCTTTGGATATATACCCAGTAATGGGATAGCTGGGTCAAATGGAATTT
>JAPYYA010003480.1:0-12813 GCA_028533165.1 Leontopithecus rosalia | reverse complement strand
GTAGCTTAGGTCTAACCCTGGTCATGTTGGATTTCCATTCCTTTTTGCCTTAAGATGGTTTTTTGTTTGTTTGTTTGAGACAAAGTTGCACTCAGGTTGAAGTGCGGTGGCACAATCTCGGCTCACTGCAACCTCTGCCTTCTGAGTTCAAGCAATTCTCCTGCCTCAGCCTCCCGAGTAGCTGGGATTACAGGCACTCACCACCACACCTGGCTAATTTTTGTTTTTGTTTTTTTTATTAGAAATGGGGTTTCACCATATTGGCTTGGCTGGTCTTGAACTCCTGATCTCAAGTGATCCACTCACCTTGGCCTCCCAGTGAAGGTGTTTTATGACCATTTTTGACCCTCTCCTCTGACTCAGGGCATCCCTTCCCCAGTCAGAGACCACCATCAAGGGTCAAGGGTATAACTAGTCCCAATTCCAAACCAAGAGGCCAAAGGTGCCGGCCAGGTAGATGATGCTTTTCTTTCCCGCACCTGTCGGGTCTTTGAATCCTTTCTTTGGTGCAGGCTTTGGAAAGCCCCATTGTTTTCTGTGAGTGCGTCCTTTTCCTACAGTGCCCAGGTTGAACTCTGTCTGCCTACCTAGCTGGCTGGGAAGGGGCATGTGTTTATGGTCTCTGTCCATCATGAGGTCCAGCCTGTTGTTGGCAGTTTCTCTCCTGACCCTGTGCTGGTGTCCTCAGCGCTTGGCTCCCCAAGCTCCGCCGAGTGTCTCCTGTCTCTCTCTGGTTTGGATGCGATGCCCATGAGTTTGCACGAGTGCACAGGTATCCCTCTCACCCTCAGGGAACAGCTTGCAGGACTCTGCGAACTGGTCCCTTTACCTACTTTTGGGGACCCTGTGATAAGCAGTGTCTTCCTCAGTGCCCCCTTCTCAGTATGGACGTCAGAGGCCCCATTCTTTCAGTCTCGGCAGAAGCGTGTGTTAAGGTCCCACGGTGTGCTCCCAGTTATGTGAGCCACTCTTTAGAAAGGCCAAACTGGAAACCAGAAGTTCAGCAGAGGTGGAAGAGTAGACACGAAACACTAGGAAGGACATGGACAGCGCACACACATGCAGGGGATGTGTTGTGGTGAACTACGCTTTGCGCGTCTTTGTGTAAGTGACAATGACATCGGGCAGTGCGCTGATGGCCTGGCTAGTTCTGACAGGATCTCACACCAACTATAATTAGGACTGAAGAAACTGCTGAAACAGGGGCTTAAAGCTCCAGGTGAGTTCGAAAGCCATGAGGATCAAAATAGATGGCTTCATGCTAAAAAGCAGACAGGCAAGAAATTAAAAATATAGTCCCAAAGGTTGAATGTTGCCTTTTAACTGTGCTTAATTTCATATTCATATCCTGAGCGTCTGTCTGAAGTAGGCTGGGTGGATATAGTGAAGGCATAAACATATCTGCTTCCAGTGGGGGCTTCTGCAAATCCTGCTTTGATAAGGTCTTAAATCTGTTGAGATCAGGCCATAAAATTCTCCTGCAGTTTCAGCAATAGGTAAAAACAGTGCTCAGTGCTTTTTTTTCCCGTTTTAATTTTGCATTCAGACTGTGTAACCTCCATCTGTAAATCTTAACCCCCCCCCACCACCTGGGGAAAAATATGGGCAACATGTGGTGTGTTGAGCAACATTTCAAGTGTAAATATTAAACTTGGTTGGTAAATTTTAATTTACCTTTTAATAATTTTCTGACTTACAGGGACTATTTTTAGCAGACGAGAGCTTGGAGATTTCGTGAAAAATATGTTGTAATAACTGCAAACGCCAGACTAGAGTCATTTGTAGTTTAGCAATGTATGAGATAATAAGTTCCTCATCGGTGGGCATTGCTTTCCTAGGTGATATGTGGAATTCTGGCCCATGGATGACTGGAGGTTTTCGCTAATGTGATTAATACCGTTAAATTACTTACAGAATGCCAACTAAATGCATACAAATGTTCCCTGAAGAAGAGCTCTATTAAGTTTACTCTTCATTTCTGATGGCAGAATCCCAGGTTGCTATTTAGTTTCAGAAAATCCTGTCAGCAGGTGGCTATTCGTGGTGGGTTCCGGGTATGAACTCTGACGGTCACTGATCGTACTGACGTATAAGGAAGCCTGGGAACTAACAAGCAGTAAAGAACCAGCTGGCAGAACGACCTTAGTCCTTAAACTCTTATGTGATTTGCTGTTGATACAGAAATCTATCCTTTGAAGATGGCCTCTGAATGGAAATGTACTCTGGAAAAATCCCTTACTGATGCTGCCAAATTTCCTCTTCCAATGGAAGTATTTAAGGTAAGATGTCAATTCTTAACAATGTATCTATCTACGCTTTTTGATAGCAAAACTGCCTAAAAAGTTTTCCACAGCAAATCCATTCCAACTTGAAAAAGGCACCTTCTTAACCAGTTTACATCTTAAATGTTTAAGGTTTTATCTGTTTCATGTTGCTGTTTTTTTAAATAATCTTCATAATGACCTATATTACAGGAAGTGATTAAAATTGTTTAGGTTTATTGTTTTTCTTTGCAGAATGTTGTTAGGGAAATATTTTGACCCCCTCACTTTCTACCTTAGAAACAAAGGAAATAGAGCAAGTCGTAATATTGATGTTTAGTAAAAATGACAGAAAATGATGCATGCCGTGGTTCAATTTTCTTGATGTCCCGAGGTTCTGCTGAGTACTAGACCTTCTGCCAGGCACTCTCATGAAGATGAAGAGCTTATGATATGCATCTCCACTGAAATGGCCACCAAATTCTTTACACTTCAAAAATTATACTTCACACTTATATGAAAGAGGATATTAGGTTCTGGACAGGGATGGTCCATTCAGGTCCATCCAAGGAAATCATAAAACAAGCCTGTCATATTTGGAACTCAAGTGTGGGCGGTGACCCAACACCACTGGTGTCCTTGGACAGTTCTCAATGTGGTTGTGACAGACGGACATCCAGCTGCTTCCCAGCCCTGGGGTGGCACGTGTCTGCAGAGTCATAGAAGTTTCACGTAGAAGATGTACTTAATGTGTGTTTGGGCACCCGGCACAGCAAGAGTTTAAGGATTCCGTAGGGGGCGGGGCTTCCTGGATTCTGTTGACACCCAAGTCCTGTCCGCCTTTTAAGCAGTCGTGGCAAATCATTGACCCTTTCGTTCAGAACTTCCCGTTTGTAAAATTGGACTTATTGAGACCTCCTCCTCAACTTAGCCATGTAATGTGTTCTGATATTTAATGCAGTGATGATTTTTACAGTGTTTGGGGCTTCTCATACTGGAGGAACCGTGAGTGTATCACCATGAGTGTGCTATCGACTGACAGGGAGGCATTGTTACTTGTTGCCTCACTGACCAAATCCTCCTCTCTCCTCGTCTTTGTCTTCCTCTTCCTCTTCTTCAGCAGAAGCAACTTTGGTAACCCCTCACCTTCTTGAGATTAGCTCACAGACCAGGTGCAGTTGCTCATACCTGTAATCCCTGCACATTAGGAAGCCGAGGCAGGAGGATGACTGGAGCCCGGGAGATCACTCCTGCCTCGGCTTCCTCTTCTCTCCCTTTTCTTCTTCCTTCAATCCTGTCCTCCCCTTACAAAAAAGATCAAGAAAAACAGCCTTCAATGTTGGACCTGTCCGCTCTGCTACCCCCACCTGAGCCAGACACCCTCGTCACCTGCTCCCCTTTTTCTTCTCCGTGGCCTCGGTCATATTTGAACATGAATCAAATCCAATCAATCCTTCACCCTTGAAAAAATAGATTTTATTTTGAAGTACTTTATACATACATGTGAGGAGTTCAAGAAGTGAGCCAGTGAAAAATTACAGATGTCCATGCTGTGGTCTGAGCCTCAGAGCTGCCAGAACAGCAAAGTCCCCTCTGCAGCCCCAGGCCTGCCTTCCTGTGGGGATGGAGCACCTGGGGCCTCACTGCTGTGAGAATCCTGCCAGGGTATGCCTTCCTAAGCAGGATCCTGATTCCAGTTGGCAGGATGAGAAGTGGGCACCATCATCCTCTTTATTCAGAGAGGGCCCTTTCCCTACTCTGAAGAGGGAAGAAAGCTGGATGTGGTTTGGGCAGCAAACTGGCTTTGCTTTTTTTCAGAGTCAATGAGAGGATTCTGTAGGTAAAGTTGTGAGCTAATCTTTTTTGTTTGTTTGGTTTTTGGAGATAGGGTGTCAGTCACCCAGGTTGGAGTGCAGTAGGGTGATGGCAGCTCTCAGAAGCGTCAAACTCCCAGTTTCAAGCACCCCTCCTGCCTCAGCCTCCCAAGTAGCTAGAACCACAGGCATGCCCCAGCACACCCAGCTAATGTATTAGTTTGTTCTCATGCTGCTGATGAAGATATCCCTGAGACTTGGTCATTTATAAAGGAAAGAGGTTTAATTGACTCACAGTTCGGCAAAGCTGAGGAGGCCTCAGGAAACTTACAATCATGTCAAAAGGGGAAGCAAACACGTCATTTTTCACATGACAGCAGGAAGGAGAGTAAGAGCTGGATGAAGGGAGAAGCCCCTTATAAAACCAGAAGATCTCAAGAGAGCATACTCACTATCAGGAGAATAGCATGGGGAAAACTGCCCCTGTGATTCCATTACATCCCACCGGGTTTCTCCCATGACAGTGGGAATTATGGGAACTGTAATTCAAAATGAGACTTGGGTGGGGACACAGCCAAGCCATATCAGCTAATTATTAGTTTTTTTTCTTTTTTGTACAGATAGAGTCTCACTGTGTTGTCCAGGCTGGTCTCAAACTCCTGGGCTCCAGTGATCCTCTTGCCTCGGCTTCCTAAAGTGCAGAGATTACTGGTGTGAGCAATTGCACCTGATCTGTGAGCGAATCTTAAGAAGATGAGGGGTTACTGCAGTTGCTTCTGCTGAAGTTGTAACATGAACTGGAGGTCACATGCCTCAGACAGTTGGGCAGGGGTCAGTTGGTTCATGTTTTCTGATTTTACAGCTTAGTTCTCAGGAGCAGGCTGAAGTTGAGTGTTTCTTTGTAGTGAAGTGAATGTTCTCATCTTGTCCAGGCAGCTGGGCCAGGAGTAGGACTCAGGAACCTCTTTAGTGTAGTCAAAATAAGCTGAATATTGTTAACAGTCTTGGCTGGCTCACTTCGGCATCCTGTCCTTAGGTTGCAAAGATGATAAAATGCTGTCTACATTTTCTCACTAAAAGTGGATAAAAATGTCTATCCTATCAGTGTACTTTATTGATAATTTGTGTGGGTGTAGAATTTTAGGTGAGCTATCATTTATCTCAGAATCAGAGGTTTTGGCTGGGGTGCGGTGGCTCACACCTGTAATCACAGCACTTTGGGAGGCCGAGGTGGGCAGATCTTTTGAGGTCAGGAGTTCTAGAGCAGCCTGGCTAACATGGTGAAACCCTGTCTCTACTAAAAATGCAAAAAAATTATCTGGGCATGGTGGTACGCACCTGTAATCCCAGCTACTTAGGAGGCTGAGGTAGGAGCATTGCTTGATCCTGGGAGGCAGAGGTTGCAGTGAGCTGATATTGGACCACTGCACTCCGGCCTGGACAATAGAGCAAGACTCTGTCTCAAAAGAGAAAAAGGGGTAGGGGATGATTAGAAGGTATTGGTCAGCCCCTGGAGGGTGACATGTCCTCTAGTTTTTCCTCTTTGGCTGGTTTCCCGGGGAGAGTTTTTCAGTCTCCCAGTCTCCCACTTGGGCCTCCAGGTCTGACTGCCAGTGTTTCAGGAGTCACATGGGGTGAGGAGGGCTGGGGTGTTGGCCTGCGCTGTTGGTTTCTGCCCCAGTCTCTTCAGAGAAGGCTGAGACAGGGCTCGGGGAGATTGTGTAGGGGTCTCACTGCTTCTGCTTCCTAGTCACCTCCCCATGCTTATATCTTAAGCTCCTGTTGACCCCCAGTTTCGGACATATCTGGTGGGACTCGTTTCTGAGCCTTTCAAGGCTTCAGCAGGAGTCATTGTGTTGGTGCTCAGCTTTTCTGCCGAAGGCCTGGGATTTGGCTTTGCTGAATATGTTGAATTACTCACTTCTTCATCAGCTTTTTTGTTTCCTCACCTTTGTGTGCTGAGTGGGTTTATGTCTTTTTTTTGTAAGTCTCTGGACTGTAGTTTTGGTTAGAGTTTAGGAGGAGGTGAAATGAATGTGGGTTTTTTAAACCTGGCACTGCCACTGAAAAGAATCTTGTTGTTTGGACTCTAGGGTACAATCAAGCCACCACATCCTTCCTGGACACACTGAGCCTGGGGGGATTTTTCACGTGCTTCCCTGTGCAGTGTCTCCTTCCATTCCCCTCCTTGCTGTACCAGGAGGTGCAATCGTTATGCTTCTCTAACACCCTTTGTACCTTGATAAGGTTTGGCACTGTGTCCTCACCCACGTCTCATCCTGTGGCTCCCAGAATTCCCACGTGTTGTGGGATGGACCCCTTGGGAGATAACTGAATCATGGGGGTGGGTCTTTCCTGTGCTGTTTTCTGGTGATAGTGAATAAGTCTCAGGAGATCTGATGCCTATCAAAAGGGGATTTTCCCTGACAAGCTCTCTTCTCTTGCCTGCTGCCATGGGAGATGTGCCTTTCATTTTCCACCATGATTGTGATGCCTCCCCAGCCATGGAAAGTTGTCAGTCCAATAAGCACCTTTCTTTTGTCAATTGCCCAGTCTTGGGTACATCTTTATCAGCAATGTGAAAATGGACTAATACATACCTGTTTTGTCCTTTCTGTTAAAGTTGTACTCATTTTTCATTCTCAAATATAGATTCCCTAAAGGAATCCTTCCCCAGACCCCTGGCCCCATCCTGGAGGACCTTGAGCCTCTGTGAGGTGTCCTTCAGCAGCTTGTTCTGTTAGTTATGCTTAATCATTTGTGCAGTTCCTTGTATAATGCCTGTCTCTTTTTGCCTAACTTTGAAACTCCAGGAAGCCAATGACTCTGTCTTTCTTGTCTGTTCTTAGGAACATACTTTCTTGACCTTAGTAGGACTCAGTAAATACCTATCAAATAAATGCATGAATTCATGAATGGACATATGTCTTCAACTCCTTGAATTTAATTTTTTTTTTTTTGGAGATAGTCTCACTCTGTCACCCATGATCTCGGCTCGGCTCCCTGCAACCTCTGCCTCCTGAGTTCAAGGGATTCTCCTGCCTCAGCCTCCTGAGTAGCTGGCATTGCAGGTGTATACCACCAGGCCTGGCTAATGATTTTTTGATTTTTAGTAGAGACAAGATTTCACCATGAGGGCCAGGTTGGTCTTGAACTCCTGAACTCAAGCAATCCACCCACCTCAGCCTCCCAAAGTGCTGGGATTATAGGTGTGAGCCACCGTGCCAGGTCTGAGTTTAAAATTTTTGAGTTCATATACCGATTAAATGGATATGCACACTTATTTAGAACTATGAATACTAAGACTCAAAAGGTATACACATTAATCATCTTAATATATTTGTAATTAAAAATTAATTCATTAAACATTTATTGAGCACAAGTCTTTACACAAAGATATTATGTGCTGTTGACCTGATTCCAGGGTTTAATAATTTGTTTACGTTTTCCAAAATACAATTACCTTACCGTCTTCCCTCACTTTAATTTCTTCCCATGAGAATTCAGACTATTATTTTGGTAGAGTACTTGAAAATTATCATCTTATTCAATATTTTGTACATAATTAAGAAGTGCTTTAAGAGTAGATACTGAGTATTACTTTTGGGCCTCTCATGAGGCAGGGTGTAGGGTAGGCACTTTATAATAGACATTGGTTGCATTGAATATTACATGTTCTTAAAGCTGACGAGATACTTTCATAAATGTTTTCTCTTATTTCAGTTCAATGGGAGTGACATGGGCAGTTTCTTAACTATATTTTGTAATGAGAGAGAATCTACATGTTTACTTTTGAGGGCATGAGAACACCGTTTTCTTAGTTTGTAAAGCCTGCTGTCACAAATTCCCATGGACTGGATGACTTAGATCAGAAATATGTTCTCTCGTGCTTCTGGAGACCAGCATGTGAAATCAGGTTATTGGCAGGATCACACACCCTTGAAGGCTCTGGGGCGAAAACAGAGGTCGGCTCCAGCTTCTGGGGGTTGCCTGTGTCCTGGGCTCTGCTCAGCTTGTGGCCACCTCCCTTGGTTCCCTGCCTCCATGTTCACATGGCCTTCTCTACATCTGTCCAAATTTCTCTCTGCTTACAAGACAACCATTATTTGACTGAGCCCTGTACTAATCCCATCCAACTTTGTCTTAACTCGATTGCATTTACAAAGACCGTATTTTCAAATAGGGTTGCATGCTTAGCTTCTGGGTAAGTATGAATTTGCAGGGGGACATTCTTCAACCCAATATGATTACATTTCATGTATGCTCAGAAATCTTAGAAATGACACACTACTCTTTACTGAGTTCCTCTGCTCACGTGAAGGTAAAGTTCAGAGAAATGGTATGGACACGTGGATGAAGATCAAACTGTCTTCGCAGTTGCTTCATTTATTAAAAAAAATGAGAAATTTTCTCTCTCAAGTGTTTAGAAGTTCCAGCAAGCAGTATTCTTTTGCAGGATCCAAAAAGAAACACACACACACAGACACACACACACACACCTCGCACACACACACTTGCATTTTTTCTCCGTTATCACTGTTTGATCATCACTGTTTATCAGCAGGCAGACTTCTTTCTAGTTTCTTTCACTATGGTAAAAGGAATATGTGTTTGAATTCAGCAGTGAGTCATCTAAGATGCATGTTGTTATGGAAAATTGCCATAGCGTTCAGCTGTTTTAAGAGACAGAAGTCAAAGCTAAGCTCGTTTAATGGCCGGAAACAAGCAGTATCTCCAAGCAGTTCTTTGTATTATTTTTACACTTTGGATGAACCGGGTATTAGGATGGGATGAGTCCCATTATGCTGTGGTGGCTCACATGGGTGGATGTGTTCACACGTCTGTGTGGTTGCCTGTCAGTGTCTGTGCATGCAATCTGAGCGAGCTCCTGGGTAGGCGTTCCTTTCTGCCTTGAATACAAACAGGAATGGTGTGAAAACAAGCTCACAATTAGTATTTCTGCCGTTATTTACCTTTGATTTGAGAGATCACTCTGAATAGCATTGGATGCCATATTTTACTGGGAATTTTGACATACCTTTTTTGGAAAATGCAGATAATTTCCAAAGTGTACACTCAGTTGAAGGATAAATAGTTGATGAAATGGGTTTAAAAAAAAAACCCAAAGGACAGTAAAAGCTTCATTTTATTGAAAAAGATGTAATGATTTTTTTTCTTGAAGACCAACCCCGTTATTTAGAGGCTTAGAAGATTTGCCAAAGCTGTCCACATACTATCCACGTCTGTTACAAGTCTGTAGAGGTGACTGCACTGCACATCACCATGGTGTCTCAGTGGATTTTAATTCAGAGCAGATGTCTCTGCATCACACAGCTGGGTGATTCTCAGGGTTTGGAACAGAAAGAAATCTGCATTTTAAGAGTCAACTTAAGATAGGTTTAAAAAGTAGATGAAATCTTTCTTTGACATAGTCACACTGACCAGTTTTGCAGCCTCTGGAAACCATCATTTGATTAACTTATGACACATCCCGATGTCCACTCAAGAAAACGCCCCGGTTTCCATAAAAGCTTTTTATTTTTGTCTTTTGCAAAGAACTACTAGGATGGGTTTCTGTTCGTTTGTTTCCGTCATCAGACAGTGGAGTTTATTACAGGACAAACTCAGTCTTTGGTCAATAATGTCTTTGTTGCCCACTTCACTAAATGTATACTAAGAGGCCGCTAAAGGATTTTTGGGGGCTTAGTAAGCTTTAAAACTAGGGCTAAAGGTTAGACTAGAAAATAAAAGCCTGTCAGTAATGGTAACACGTCACGTGTCCGACATTTACGAGCATCCGTAATAGTATTACTTTTCATTCCCAGCAGTTCTTGTAAATGGCATTCCACATCTGCCATCCTGCAGGTTTGCAAATGTTAAACTGTACAAGTTTCATTTGACAACTCATTTGTCCATCAAAAAGATCTACAAATAAGAAACAGCAATTCCCAATTTGCTAGTTAATAGATATAAGGTATTATTTCCTTAGGGGAGCACACAGATACAGCCTGGGGAAGGCAAAAGCTCACCAGCTCACTTCTTTCATGACCACACCTTGTCACAGCAAGGAAGGGACGTATTTGAAATGTCACTAAAATCTGTGATCCTTTTTTTATCCTTTAAAGAAGGGAAATTGTTGGAACCCTTTTGTGTTCTTTAAAACAATATTGAAAATCTCACCGTGTTTGAAATTCTAAATGAGCTACTTGGAGGTTTGCCTTAGAGTGCAGGGAATTATCAATAAAGGCAACTGCATTTCTTTGGGAGGCAGAGGCTGGCGGATCACTTGAGGTCAGGAGTTCGAGACCAGCCTGACCAACATGGTGAAACCATGTCTCTACTGAAAATGCAAAAAGTAGCCGGGAATCACTTGAACCCAGGAGGCAGAGGTAGTAGTGAGCCAAGATCAAGCCACTGCACTCCAGCCCGGACAACAGAGTGAGAATCCATCTCAAAAAAATAAAAAATAAAAAAAGGCAATCGCATTTGGGGCTAAACCCTTGGCATCCTTCTTGTATCCTCTCTCTGCCTCACACCTCTGTGTGGGAGATCACCACGTCTGCCCACATTTGGTAATTTACTGACAGGACTCACAGGATGCAGAAGTTGTTAGACTCATGGGAATAGTTTATTACAGTGAAAGGATAGAAAGCAGAATCAGCAATGGAGTGAAGTCCAGAAAGCCTGATAAAAGCTTCCAGAGCGCCCTCCAGGAGGTGTTGTACAGCACCCAGCTGTGACAACAGGTGCCAGATACTCTTCTACTGGGGCAGGTCCTTGGAGACTCAGTGCATGGAGTTTTTACTAGGGGCTGTTCACATAGACACTCTCTGCCTGGCACATACCAAAATTCCCAATTCTTAGAAGGTACTAAACCGGTTATAAACCAGATTGTACACACAGTTTAGACACAGTGAACTGCTCTTATATTTAAGAGAAGTTTTAGATTGATGTAAGCTATTTTTTGTCAGCTACATTTCCAGGTGCCAGCCGCAGTCTCCCTTGCAGGCAGGCCCCCTCTGAGAGGATCGCAGCCTCAGGCCTCCCAGCTGAACCCTTCTCTGCACACTTCCATTCCACCCCTCAGCAAAGCCTGTCTGCTCTCCTTTCAAACTCTGTCCCGAACTCTCTCTTCCTCTGTGGCCTTTGCCACGGCCCAAGTCCAGGCCACCATATCTGTCCCATGGACCATCCCATCCATTTCAGATCTTGTTTCTTGGCTTCTAGTCGTTGTACCCCGAGGTTGCAGCCTGAGGATTTCTCTTGAAACTACAGTCAGGTGGAGCCCTGGTTTTGCTCTTGCCTCCCTGTGGCATGCCATCTCATCAGGGTGGGATGCCCGGGTCTGGGTGCCTGTTCCTGGAGGTGTCACGTGCCTGCCATGGCCCTTCCAGCTCCCCACTGTCCCACTGACGCCTGCTCACTCCTGCCTCAGGCCTTTGTAGAATGCCTGATCTGCCTGGAAGGTCACCCCAGCTTCCTGCATGGCCCCTTCCCTCACTCACTATTGGTCTCTGCTTAAAATTAGAAAACCCCGCTCTGTACCACCATCTCCTCCTCCACATGCTCTCCCTGCTACCCTGGTTCAGCACTGCTCCCCCAACTATTATATAGTGCTTTGCTTTTATTTTTTTAATTTAATTTAAGTGGTTTTGGCATACGGCCTGCCTCCCCTAGCTAGAGTGCAGGCTCCATGAGAGCCGAGTTTTTATTTTCGTGACTGCTTTATCCCCAGTGTCTTCAGCAGTACCCAGGACATCATCAGTCCTCAGTAAATATTCTTGAAAGGATTCATGAAGAAATAAGTCCAAAAGTTAACTTAGAAGAATCAAAGCGTAGGAGAGGTCATCACTGAAACTGAAGTGAAGCAAGCCTCCTGTGAGTGGTTTTGAATCATAGAGCTGACTAACCCAAGAGGGGACTGGCTCCATTTATGGGATGGTGAGTTTACAGCTAAGGATGGCACTTTGTGATCAACTAAAAATACCCCAGCTCAGTACTTTGCTAAGAAGAGAAAAGAGTTGAGAGCACCGAGAAGAATAGTTGGGAGGAATTGAAATTAAGTAAACATCTCAGGAGCCAGGCACGGTAGCTCACGCCTGTAATCTCAGCACTTTGGGAGGCCAAGCGGGAGGATTGCTTGAGCTCAGGATTTCTAGACCAGCCTGAGCAACATGGTGAAACCCTGTTTCTACACAGTGGACAAAAACTAGCTGGGCATGGTGGTGTGCACATGTAATCCCAGCTATTTGGGAGGCTGAGGCCAAAGAATCACTTGAACCCAGTGCACTCCAGTCTGGATGATAGAACCAGATTCCATGACAGAAAAAAGGAAGAAAGATAGAAAGAGGGAAGGAAGGAAGGAAGGAAGGAAAGAAGGAAGGAGAGAAAGGAGGGGAGAAAGAGGGAGGGAGGGGAGGAGAAGGGAGGAGAAGGGAAGGGAAGGGAAAAGTGGGGAAGGGAGAGAGGGAGGGAAGAGAGGTGAAAGAAGGGAGGGGGAGGGGAGAGGGAGGGAAAGAAGGAAGGAAGATAAGAAAGAAAGGAAATAAGTAATAAAAAAACAAGACATTAAAACCTCAGCATTTAAAAAAGAAAGGAAAAGAAAAACCATTTTCCATGAACTCCTGTTGCTCACACACCTGAAATGTCAAGGTTTGCTCCTTGTTGAAAGTGATCACAGACTAGCTTAATATTGTCTACACATGTTGTATGTGAGATTATTTTTCCTCTCTCTCTCT
>JAPYYA010003479.1:0-12813 GCA_028533165.1 Leontopithecus rosalia | reverse complement strand
ATGTGTTCCCATTGTTCATCACCCGCCTATGAGTGAGTATATATGGTGTTTCCTTTTCTGTTCTTGTGTCAATTTGCTGAGAATGATGTTCTCCAGATTCATCCATGTCCCTACAAAGGACACGAACTCATCGTTTTTGATTGCTGCATAATATTCCATGGTGTATATGTGCCACATTTTCCCAGTCCAGTCTATCATTTTTTTTTTTTTGAAATAAGATTTTGTTCTCTCATCTAGGCTGGAGTGCAGGAGAATGATTATAGCTCACTGTAGCCTCTAACTCCTGGACGCAAGTAATCCTCCTCCCTCAACTTTCTGAATAGCTGGAACTAGATACATGTACCACAATGCCTAGATAATTTTAAAAAATGTTTTAAATGCTTTGTAGAGACAGGACAGGGTCTCACTATGTTGACAAGATTTGTGTTGAACTCCTAGACTCAAGCAGTCCTCCCATCTCAGCCTCTCGAAGTGATGAGAATATAGGCATCAGACACCGTGCCTGGCTTGGTTGTATTATTAAATATAGGCATTATCTTTTTTCATTCCCTGCAGAAATAAGGCATACTGTGTGTAGAATTGTTAGTGCTCTGTCTGTGCATTAATCATCACCCTACTGGCATGATGTTGTGGATGGGGAGCCAGGTATTACAAGGAATGACAGATACAAATGGATGATTGGCCTTTTCTATTTATTTCTAAAGATGATAGAAATTTCACGTTGACTACTGTTGGTCATACAAGGATCCTTTAGATGTGAAATATATCGGCAAAGCATAACAAGTTAAATTTCTGCCACCATTACTTTTTAAAAAAATTTGTGTCCACAATGATCCCTTGAAGAGTTTTTCACTTGCTAATTCTCTTACCTTTTATTCTATGTAATTTTGTTTGGTGTGCAAATATACTAACCATGAAATAAGAATTGCTTAAAAGTGTTCTTGCTTGTAAAGGATCCTCTTTATATTTGCTGAAGTCCATTTTTCTTTTCCAAGCTTGTAGCAACACTCTCCACCTTGGCATCACATGTAAATTTAATGAGCATTCACTCACTTTCATCATCTAGGTTATTGGGTCATTGATTGTTATTTCCTTTGTGCTTTTAGAACAAAGAGACTGTCTCAATCCATCTATTGTAGTCCTTCCTGTCCATGGACAATATTTTCCTGCTTCCATTGTACTTTAAGAATAAAAGCATTCTCATTTTCAATCTATTAAAATGGAAAACTTGTTACTTCCCCCAATCTAATTATTTTAAAATAGAGAAGTTTTCTCTTCCCATTCTAAAAAAAAGCTGCAATTTTATGAGTTTTTCTTTTCTTTTAATAATGGTCTTGGGACTATCCATGTTGGACATTGTTAAGTATTTATTCAAAGGCAGTCAGCTCTTAAATTCAACCCCAAATTAGTAGCTGGTCTGTTGATTACTAACCTTTATTTTTTTTATAATCTTCTATACCCCAATAATACATTGATTTATAAAAAAGTTATTTAAAGTATATTCAAATTACTATTCAGGAAGAATAAGAAAAAAACATAATTGGGAATAATTAGAATAATTGTTAAGGGAATAATTACAATAGATGATAAGCTAGCAAAGCACTGACGCAATGAGGGGTTGATTGTTGGCAGAGGTTAATGTTGACTAGCACAGAGATCTTTAGGGAGAAGAATACAGAAGAGCAACTCCAGTCTCTACAATCTTTACTGAATTATCCAAATCTATCAATATTAACTCCATCTCTATGACATCTACAGGAATATTCTTTTTAGAATGCAATTTTAATAATTACTCCTCTGCTTTAAACTCTTCTTGGTTCTGTTTGACCTGTTTGATAAAACACAAACTTCTGGCCAGGCACGGTGGATCACGCCTGTAATCCCAGCACTTTGGGAGACCAAGGCAGGTGGGTCAGGAGGTCAGGAGTTCGAGACCAGCCTGGCCAATATGGTGAAACTCCTTCTCTACTAAAAATATAAAAATTAGCAAGGTGTGATGGCGCATGCCTGTAGTCCCAGCTACTTGGGAGGCTGAGAGAGAAGAATCACTTGAACCAGGGAGGCAGAGACTGCAGTGAGCCAAAATTGAGCCACAGCACTCCAGCCTGAGTGACAGAGTAAGACTCTTTCTCAATAAATAAATTAATAAATACAAACTTCTTCGTGTGAAAGGAAATGTCTTCCAAGTTCTTATCCAGCTTATTCTTCCAGCCTGCCTCTACCCAAAACATACATTCTGCTATGATCATATTGAACTCTTTGATGTTCCACTTAATCACCACTGTGTTCCTTTTCTGAGCTTCCTCTAAAGAACACTTGTCTTGTTTTTTCACAGTTCTCCTCTACTCCCCTATCTTGTGACTGTATCTTGTACATATTTTTATCACAACTCCTTAGATTCTGAGGTGGCATTCATTACTTCTTTCATAAATTATTCCTCCCCTACTTTGAGTGATCCCAGGGAGCCTAACAGTTATGTGACTTTTGTCTCACATCACAGAGGATGAGCTTATGACCAAAACTGACCAGTCAGAATATTCCATCCCTATGGACACAGGGATTGGCCAGTGATAATCTATTTCCTAATCAGAACAAATCATAGCCCTTTGGGGAAATAGATATAGATTCCTTTGGAGGGGAGTCAATGTACTCTTTCTCTGAGCTCATTAGGATCACAAGATGAAGACTCATATGAGATGAGTCTTAGATCATCCTAAGGATCATCTAGAAATTAAGTTAGATAGAGAGAAACAGATCAAAAAAACTGAAGAAAGGTAGAGTTCTGATGATGTTATAAATATCTAAATTAACCATTCTGAAAGTTAATATTACATATCAAATTTACCTGTTATTTAGTCAACAAAATTGGCTAAATTGCTTAAGATGATTTCAGGTAGGAGTCAACATTTAATATGGAAATATTGCTGAATAACACTCATATGTTACTGCACTGGTTTATTTATATGATGTCACTCCTTTGTGTATTATTGATAGCTGTATCTCTTGCACTCAGCACACAGTGCCTAGAACATAAGCAGGAGCTTATCAAATAATTTTGGAATAAGTGTTCCAGCCAAGCTTGTTAATCAAATGTGGTAATAATTAAGAACATTGGCTCTGGAACCTGAATTTCTGGGATACATATCCTTGAATTTACCGTAACTCAACATGCTTATCTTTAAAATGAGAATTATGATCATAACAACCCCTCAGATGATTATAAGAATTAAATTACATAATAAATAAAAAAATGTTAGTTCAGTCACTAGTACAGAGTATCCATGTAATAAATGTTAGCATTTATCATTTATGTCTCCACGATCATCTATATTACCTGCCCTACATCCCACAATGATGTGGTTTACCCTACGAAACCCAACATAGTTTACCTTTGTTCCACTTACAAAGTAATTGGTTATTATCCATTACACACAAACTAGTTTTCTTATAGAAAGAACCTGAATGAAGCCAACTCAAAGAGCAAAGCTAAGAAACTGAATGTACATCAAGCCCTGATGCTGAGATTATAAAAATGAAGACCCTGAAATTTCAGCCTAAATGTTTTGAGCCTCATTTCTCCATATTCACATTTGAAAACTATTTTTCAGCTATGCCAGCAGGTAACTAGGTCACTATTTTTCTCCATAGTTTTAGATGTTTGATATGGTACTATGTGAGTGAATCTACACAATGAAGGCCCATCAAGAAAGCCTGATGAACAAGTGTACAGAAAATCAATAAGGATACTGAATACTTGAACAACTCTATTAACCAACCTCAACTAATTGGCATTTAGAGAATACTCCAGCTAACACTAGTGGAAAATATATTCTTCTGAAGTGGATACAGTACATTTATCAACACATATCAACTTCTGGTCCATAAAATAAACCATAATAAATCTAAGAATATTCAAGTCACACAGAGTATATTCACTGACCACAATAAAATTAAATAAGAAATGAATAACAGAAAATTTTCTGAAAAAAAATCTTCAAGTATTTGGAATCTAAATAACACACCCAGAATAAGACATGGGACAATTACAAATGAGATGGAGAAGTAACTTAAAGTGAAATGAAACTTCAACAGACCAAAATTTGGAAGATTTCCTAGGTGGTACACTTAGGAGAAAATTTACAAAATAAATGCTTAAAATAGAATAGAAGAAGGGTCTCAAGTTAATGACCTCAGCTTCTACCTTACAAAACTAGAAAAAAGAAGAAGAATTTGAATTCAAAGTAGGTAGAAAAAGGAAATGTTGATTAGAAAGGAAATCTATGAAATAGAAAACAAGAGAGAAAATCATTACAAGAAAGGTTATTTTTGAGATCAATAAAATTTATAAAGGTCCAGCTAGACAAATCAGGAAAAAGGGAATAATACACAAATTACCATTATCTGTAATGAAAGAGGTTATATGATTAGAGATGCTATAGTTGTTAAAGGGATAATAGAGGAATAGATCCTGTAAAACTTTATGCCAATAAATTAAACATTTTACATGAAATGGCAAAGTCCTTAAGAAAGAAATAAACTACCAATGCCCACATTAAAATAAATAAAGAATTCACCACATATTAACAAAATTAAATTATTAGTGAAAACCTTCAAAGAAGAATATTTCAGGTCCCTGCTATTGTACTGGTAAACCTAACAAACATTCAAAAAAGACAATAGAAATTTTATACAAATTCTCCCATAAAGTTGAAAAGGATAATAGTTTCCATTATATGATGTTATTATTATAGTGACAACAAGGTGAAAGACATTGCAAAAAAGAAAACTACATGTTAATATCCCTCATGAGCATTGATGCAAAATTTCTAAACGTTTTTAGCAAATTAAATCTAACAACTTATTTTTTAAAAAGTTTAATATATTATGACTAAATGGTATTTGTCTCAGCAAAGATGCTCTAACATTAAAAAGACATTATAATTTACTACATTAACAAATAGATATAGATATAGATATATAACTATCTTGACAGATGCCGAAGACAAGCATTGAATTGAGTCAACATATATTTCTGACTAAAACTTTTAGCAATGTAGAAATAGCATGCAACATTTCCAACCTGATAAAAGGTGTTTATAAATATTTAGAGACATCATACCTAATGGATAAAAACTGAAGGTATTGCTTTTAAAATTAGGAATAGCATAAAGGTTTGCTCTCACCACTTCTATTTAACATTGTACCAGATAAATATGCAAAAATGAATTGTATTCTGTGTACGGCAACACAAAAATTAGTAATAAAATTTTAAAATGATACTATTCATAATAGTCTGGAAATGTGAAATTCTTTGAGATAAATCTGAAAAACATAATATGAAAAATGTGCTCACTAAAAACTAGATCATTGATAGAAACAAAGAGTACCTAAAGGAAGGGAGAGGCATACTGTATTCATGCATCAGTCAATATTGCTAAGATGTCAACTCTCCCAAACTGTTTTTTAAACACAATACACATTTCCTGCAATGCCAGTATAATTCTTGTAGAAGTTTACAAAGTCATTCTTAAACTCATATGCAAAAGACCAAAGAAACTTAAAAAAAAAAAAAGAACAAAGTTAGAGGACTAACAGGACCTTATTTCAGAATTTACTGTAAAACTACAGTGATCAAGACTGTGTAGTACTAGAGCCAAGAGAGACAAATATATCAATAGAACAGAATAAAATAGGCAGAAATAGACCCATACATATATAGTTTACTGATCTTCAGTAAATATGCAAAGACAATGCAGTGGAGAAACATATAGACTTTTCAAGAAATGGCTTTTGAACAATCATGAAGAAAAAAGGAAGGAAGGAGAAATAAAAAACAAGAAAAAAAAGAAAGAAGGAACAGAAGAAGAAGGAAGGAACAGAGGAAGGAAGGAGAGGACAAAAGAAAAGAAGGAATAAATGAAAGGAGACAAGAGAAGAGAAAAAAAATTGATCCAGACCTCACATCAGTATAAAAGTTAACTCAAAATTGATCATAAATCTAAATATAAAACTAAAATATTTCTAGAATTAAAAACAAAAGAAAAAACATGACCTTAAGCTATCAAAATATTTCTTAGTTATAACAACAATAGCTCTACTAGTTAAAAAATATATATAGTAAAGTAGATTTTATTAAAATTAAAAGCTTTGGCTTTTAGAAAGACATTGCTATGAAGCTAAAACATAGACTGCAACTTGGAAAAAAATACTTGCAAGTCATAGCAAGTCATATATCCAATAAAGAACCTGTATTTAGAATACAGAAAAGAAACTTCAAAACTCAATGATAAAACAAACAATAAAAATTCTGAAAATGGCCAAGAATTGAAACTGACCCTTCACCAAGAAAGACAAATGAGGAGAAATAAGCACAAAAAAAAAAGTTTATATAATTAGAGGTACCATTAGAATATCTAAAATTAAAAGACTTAACTCATTTTGACAACGGAGCCAAGAAATACGTATTTCGTGGTTCTGTACTTCCACTTATTTTTATAAAACATCAGAAAAACACCCTTTTTGAGCCAATGCAATTAACCAGTGACTTGAAAAGAGATTTTCTCTTAATACAATCTAGATCTTTACATATTATAGCATTAATATGCAGTACTAATTACTAATCATTGAGATAGTCATAACCTGAGTGCAAAACCAAATATCTAACTTACCACACCAAGGACTACTAATGAATCAGTTTCATCTTCAGTTATTAAATACAAATATCTTTTGTATAAAAATAACATTAGTCATGTTTTTCAAACACTTAAAACATTATTAAATCAATAAAAAAGTACATAGAGGCTGGGCGCGGTGGCTCACACACTGTAATCCCAGCACTTTGTGAGGCTAAGGCAGGCGGATCACGAGGTCAAGAGATAAAGACCATCCTGCCAACATGGTGAAACCCCATCTCTACGAAAAATACAAAAATTAGCTGGATGTGGGGGTGCGCGCCTGTAGTCCCAGCTACTCTGGAGGCTGAGACGGGAGAATCACTTGAACCCAGGAGACGGAGGTTGCAGAGAGCAGAGATCACGCCACTGCACTCCAGCCTGGCAACAGAGCAAGACTCCATCTCTTAAGAAAAAAAGAAGTATATTGAAATTCCAACATATGCAATTTAACTTACATTAAAGATAACAGCAGACCCTACTTTAACTCTATCAAGTGGCTAGTGAGTGTAAAACACTGAGAGGCACATCATTATGTTAAAATTAGAACAACTAAGAGATATGGATATAAAGAAAAATCCTAATCCAAGTAACTGGGAAAAAATCATATTTTACCTTATTTTTATATCTAGTCATTAGCTCAAAATTATTTGTTTCCATTTAGTATAGTCTTTGTAAAATTTCATTTGTTATGCTTATTCAGAAAACATGTTTAAATTCCAAATCTGTTATAAATAATGTTTATAAGATGCATGTACGATGTCATTACCTATATCCATTTGCATTGGCCCATCAAAATAAATTAGTATTTAAGGGCATTGGTGAAAAATAATTTGTCACTATATGGGTCATCTCTCTTATTATTAATAATAATAACTGACATTTATATAACACCATTTGTAGAGCAATTTCATATAGAGTCTCCAAATATTTATTCATTAATATTTCCAATATTTCTATGTATTATTTGGCAAACATTAATCTCCATTTACCAACTTTTAAAGCAAAGCTGTAGCTCATAAAATGACATGAACCTAGTGACTCTATGTTTTGTAACTTACAGTCTATGTCTATCTGCCCAGAAGAAAAAAATATATATATATGTCTAACATGAGTTAGTTTAGCTATCATAGTAGTGAAATATCTAATTGGCACTTTGTTCTTTATTCCCACCTTTTTATATGCGATCCAGTCAAACACCCTGTCAATATCTGTTGCCTGTAGCACTTCCTGTGATACTGGATGGGAACTGGCCAAACCGTCCAGCAGCATCACTTCATGCAGAACATCAGTCAGAAACCTCTGTTTTTCCTGCAATACAGTAGACAGGGTAATATCATAGGTGATTCATGGTTAGACAGAATGTGTAATGACATGAACATAACATGTGTCACTTAATTGCTGATGTTCATCAGCCTTACATGGCATGACTCACCTCTAAAGAGAACCCAGTAAAAAATGCCCTTAAGTTACTCTAAAACTGAGGTGGTTGACTTGAGCACAACATGAAATAAAATCAATGGACTACATTGGTTCCTAAATACATAAAAAGAGTGGACTCTGTGTTTTAACAGTGGCTAAAGCAAATTTGGACAATGGGCAGGCACATAGTAACAATGATAAGATGCAGGCTTATTTGTGCATGTTACAAGGTAAACACTGTAACTCCAGTCCCAAATATTTTAGATAAGTTCAGTATAAGAAATATTAACCATCTGTTATTCATACCATGGATTTCTAGTACCATTTGAACAGCTCTTTCTTTTTTCCCTGTCCTTCCCTCCTTTCCTGCCCTTTTCACACACTCACACAAAACACACACACACACACACACACACACACACATTTATTTTCTGAAAAATTTCAAGAGACCACAACAAGTAATAAAAGGCACTCTTCACATCAAGCTAAAATATTGGTAGATGTATTTGTGAATTCAAAATAGTGGAAATAAAGTGGAGACCAATAGGTATTAATAATCTATTACCATGAAGTGAAAACAGAAAAATCATGAGACTTCAATTCTCTGCCTGTTGAGACATTAGTATTTGCTCTGGTAAAAGCTTATTTGCTATCTTAAAAATACACAATGAAGAAAAACACTTCTCTTTTTTTTTTCTTGAAAGTTTGCTTTAAAGCAACAGCTAGGGTTTCATTAATAGAAATGCTGGCAGCTAGTAATCCTCCTGGCCTCCTGCCTTCATTGAAGGGGGAGAGTAAGAAAAAAGAAACTGCAAAATATAACAAGGGCTAAATAGCCCCTAGTTAGTTGTGACCTGAGGAGTATCATTACAGAGATTAAGACTCCAATGCTTAAATTGCTCTAGCTAATTCTGAACTCACTCCTGGAGTCTCCTAGATTTGAGCTCAGCAGATAAACAGCATGTTATTTCTGAGTAAGTCGTAATTTCAAACTGAGAGTACACCTATCCTGGATATAAGGAAATGGAAATGGAGAAAAAGTATGCCAAGAAAAGAATTGTTAACTGGACATATATGTGTGTGTGGTAAATTAAATCTAGCTTTAAAGAAGAATTCTTTTTCATCCTCATTTGCTCAATAATTTAGTGTGTTTAATTGATACTTTATTTAGGCATCTAACTATATACTGTGAGGTCTGTTTTCTAATAGGTTATGTTTTATAGTCTATGGTCCATATATTTAACTTCTTCAGTCCTCTTTTGCTCTAAGAGTTTCACAGCAATGGTCTTTGCTCTATCCAAGAGGATTATATGTAACCACTGAATCAAATCACACTTTGATTCCCAGAGGGCTGTTCTCAACCCTAAGAGGCCACAGATGAAAAGTTGAAACTTAGACTGAATTAAGTGAATTAAACGACAAATACTACATAATACTGTATTTCTTCTCAAACTAATTTTCTAGAGTAGAATTAAAGTTTACGCTTTAAAATTTTAAGATTAATAAGAGTAGTAGTCACAATGTTCATTTAAGTCCACTAAAAAGCAGTAAGATCTCAGAAAAATAGCCTAGACTTACAGAATAAGAAAAAATTAAATGTCAATTTCAAAAGAAACACTTTAATATTACTTTTAAGCAGATATACAATCTTGTTATTCATTCAATTTAAAAATGTAGATGAAAACTATCTGACATTAGAACTAATGGGAGAAATTATGAAATTACAATTACTCTTCAACTTGACCAATGAACACTTTTGTTTATGAGAAATACCAATTGAAGATGTGATTCCATTCTGAAGATAACATAATATTTAGCTATTTAAACAGCAATTACCTCCTCTATTACAAATCACTTAAGCACCTGATCTAAAACAACCAGGTAAAGTGAACTTCAAATGACGTTTTATTTAAATCTTCATCTTAATATTTAATAACAATAAATATTGATCAGTATTAAAATTTACTAAACATACCTTGGTTTGCTAGAGATGTAATTTTTTAAATGGTATACATTAAATGGCTATGTAATTTTAAAAATAAAATCTAAAGTAAATTCCAAAGAGGAAATTTTCCTGTTAAAAGAAATATGAATTATATATAATATATTGCCTCATGCTTCTGGAGAAAAACAAAAACAAACCTTGCCTAGTCAGTAGAATTTAAATAAGCAGTGTTTAAGTCTTGTAGTGTTAAATCATTAGCAAAAGATTCATCTGTCTACCTTGTTGGAGAGAATTATATTATGTAATTGAAAAAAACAAAAGGCTTATGTGCATAAATGGGTTAAGAAAGAGGGGAAACAAAAAGCCTGGCAGGATAACAAAGCCCAGAATTTTCTTTTTTCCTCCTCAATTTAAGGAGGAGGAAAAAAGAAAATTCTAGCCAGAGGCAAACTCAATTTAACAGACTTGCAGAGTTTCCAGCAGAGAAGGTGCTAATTTTGTGTAAAGACCTGTGTCACTATAAAATAAGAAATGATCTTTGCTTGTCAGCCCTGGCAGGACCTCGGGTCATCATCAAAATCAACAACATCACCAAGATTAAGTATTGGTTAATTGCCTACTGTTTACCTGAAACTATGAAAGCTTAAAAATGAAGTTAAAGAAATCCTAACTTTAATGTGAGATAAGAGATAAAACAAAATAGTTGGCCATAGTGAATGAAATAATCATTTTATCTTACAGGCTGAATGTGCTAAAATGGTTTTGAGAAAAACAATACTGATGTGGTTAGGCTCTGTGTCCCCACTCAGATCTCACCTGGAATTACCATAATCCTTATGTGTCAAGGCAGCGCCAGGTGGAGATAATTGAATCATGGGGGCTATTTCCCACATACTGCTCTCCTGATAGTAAGTAAGTCTCATGAGATCTGATGATTTTATAAATGGAAATCCACCTGCCAAGCTCTCATTCGCTTTCTGCCATGATTGTGAGGCCTCTCCAGCCACGTGGAACTGTAAGTCAATTAAATCTCTGTCTTTCATAAATTACCCAGTCTCACATATGTGTCTATTAGTGGCATGAGAACAGACTAATACAAATACTGTAAAACAGAATGATTTGTGGAATGTTTACTGGAATAAGTACAATTTGAACTGTCTCTTGAAGGAAATTCAAAGTTTGGTGTGTGGGTGTGCGGGGGGGTGCATACACATGTGTGTGGAAATAATATATTTGTGGTGAATATTCAATAGGTAGTTGTCATTTTACATCCTATGTTAAGGTCACCATGTTAAGTTATGTAACACTTCGAAAAAGCAGCACAGTAAGACAAAATGGAGAACTTTAAAATCTGTTTAAAAGAAGTTCAGTGTCAGAAGTAACTATAAATTCCACCACTTTAATATAGACACTAGAGTGGTTGAATATGTGCCCACATTTAAATAGTTAAATAATATCAAATATATCATTTTGTGTTCATCTATTTTTAAAAATCTATTGCATTTGAATTTTTGGAGCAGAGTACAAAGGCATTTCAGAAAGGAAAGAAAATGTGAGTAAACGCAGAGTTGAGAATGAACATCATATAAAATAATGCTGCCGTTATTTTATGTATTCATTCATTTAGCAAATAAATATTAAATTACCACTCTATGCCAGATACTGTGCAGCATTTGAAGAATAAATATATAAGCAAAACCCAGTCCTTAACCTTAAATAACTCAAGAGTAGAACAAAAAAAATACAGATAAACAGCAAACTGTAATACAGTATGATGGATGCTATAAGACAAAGAGGATGAAATGATTAATTAGTTCAGAAAAGGCTTTATAGAGGAGGTGACATTAAAGTGCATTGTTGAAGGATGAGCATTTACTCAGATAAATGGGGAAACAGCTAAAAAAAAGGGCAAATATGGCAGAGGAAACATTAAAAAAAGACACTCTGCATTCTCAATTCTCAGGTTGAAGTTTGGTCTTAATAAATAGGCAGTAGCAGGCATAACAACATAATAAAGGTAGTGGCTTAGGAAAATTAACTTATCTGCAGTACACAGGATTATTTGATGCATGTAAAAAGGAGACAGGAAGTGGGATGTAGTGATGATATATTAGAACAAGCTGTTGCTGAAGAACTGTTGGATCTGAGAGATATTTTCAATGAAAAAAATTCAATCATTGTGATACTTTGATGCCTTTGTTCCCTTAGTAGATGAAGGAGAGGATATACTCAGAGATAACTACATGGTTCTTAGACTTGGTGAAACTTAAACAAAAATGTGGGAGGAACTATTGACAGAAATGGAGAAGTGAAAAAAAGTTTGGTTTGGAGGTTATGCTAAAAAAATCAGTTTTCGACATTTTCCAAGGAAAATTAAGGTAAATACCTAAAAGTATATGTGCTATAAGCAACTGAAAGTAAAAGCCTGGGTCTAAGATAAAATGCAAGTGCTAAAAATCCTTTGACAATAAATAGTAGTTTATATAGAAATATAAGTGAAATATCACAAAGAATTCACTCTCTTAAAAGTTATTACAATATCAGCTTTTCATATACTGACATTCAGTAGCATCTGAAGGGAATTATTAATAGTTTCCTAATTATCAGAGCATTAGATAACCCTGAGAAATTATGTTTCTTTTTTTTTAATTTTTATTGCATTTTAGGTTTTGGGGTACATGTGCAGAACATGCAAGATAGTTTCATAGGTACACACGTGGCAGTGTGTTTTGCTGCTTTCTGCCCCCTCACCCATATTTGGCATTTCTCCCCATG
>JAPYYA010003477.1:0-12816 GCA_028533165.1 Leontopithecus rosalia | reverse complement strand
AATAAAATAAAATAAAATAAAATAAAATAAGAAAATTGGATGAAAGATCCACTACTTCCGCATTATTATTTCATAGCTGTGATTAGAACCATGTCCTGAACCACAAGCTATTCAGAATCACAGGATAATAGATGGTCCCTGAATCTATTGAGGGATTTAAATTTATGGCTCAATAGAATAAAACTTACACACTTCCCTTAGGAAATAAAGTATTTGTACATCCCAAGGAAAGAGCAACATATTTTAATCAACCTTGATGAGACCAGATTTCAGTGCAGGTCAGTATGTTATATTGGGTTTATTCGTTTCTTAGGATGACCATGACAAACTTCTACGAACTTGGTGGCTTAAAACAACATAAATGTATTCTCTTACAGTTCTAAAGTCCAGAAGCCTGAAGCCAAGGGATCAGTAGGACCATGCTTCTTGTGAAGGTTCTAGAGAAGGATTCTTCCTGCCACTTCTTAGCTTCTAGTGTCTCTTGCAATCCTTGGAGAAGCTTTGGATATAGAACCATCACTCCAACCTCTTCCCCCACTGTATATGGCCTTCTTCCCTCTATGTCTGTGCCTGCTCTCCATATGAAGACACCAGTCATTGGATTTAGGGTCCACTGTAATCCAGTATGAATTAATCTTAATTAATTACATCTGCAAAGATTCTAGCTCCAAATAAGGTCACATTCTGAAATTCTGGGTGGATGTAATATTCTGTAGGGCAGTATTCAGCTCACTACAGTGGGCACTCTCAATTGGATATGGTGACAAAGAATCACAGCTCTTAGCAAATTAATCTTCTATAAGGCTTCTTGGTTCCACATAAGAGCAGGAGACTGCAAACTGTTTTCCCTCCAGGTCTTCACACTTTAGTGTAATTCAGTAGTCTACAAGTAATGCCCAATTTAGAGTAATATAGTAAACAGGTGCAGTTTTTACCTTCTTTTATTTGCCAAGATATCTTAGCTCTAGACAAAAGTTAAAATTGACATAGAAAGCAGAAAAAGCAGCAATTTAAACTAAAACTCTTTTAAAATGTTGACCAAACATTAATTCACACTAGCCAAAGCGGAAGGTGATTCTAATGCTCAGCCAAATTGATAACAGCTCTAGAGCAGTGCTTTTCCAAGTACGATCTCCCAACAAACAGCGTAAGTATCATCTGGGACCTCTTTAGAAATGCAGAATCTTAGCCCTCACCCCAGATCCATGGAATCAGAATCTTCATTCTAACGTTATTCTCCAGATGATTCATGTGCTCTGTTCTGAAACTCTGATGCCAAAAGTAAAAGTCCAACCCTCCCATATAATTCTATACTTTCTGGCAGGAATGGGTATTTGTTTTGCTGAGGGCTGATAGGGAATGTTAAACACATACACACTTGCACATACTGGTCTTTTGCCTTCCCACAGAGTGGCAGCAGCTTTCCAAATGAACAAGCTGTTTCCATGACACCAAATCCTTAATTTGAAGCAGATATACCAACCACCCAGGAGCGTGAGATCATGAAGCACCATTTCATATTTATTTTATTTAGGTTCTTGGTCTCAAACATCTCCTCCTTGAAAAAGAAATCTTTGTGAAAAAAAAACCACTAATATTTAAAGCAACACTTTATTGGCGAATTTGTCCTTTTATTGGTCCTGTAAATAGAGCACTCTGAATTATTCTGTTAAGCCTCTCTTCATGATTAATCAATCTGGGATGATAATAATATGAATGACCAGTAAATTAATTATACTACTATGTGTATACAGTCTGCCCATCTAGTGAATGTTTTCCTTTTCTCCGTCACCATTCCAGGCCATTTTATTCTTAATATATTCTTTAAATTCAATTTAATCTTTGCTGTGAACACGTATCTTTCTGTCACTCCTCTGAACAAATAATGGAAAAATTCTCCATTTTGTAGCATCTATAGTTAACAATATCCTGACATGAGTGAGGCAAACTCAGGAATGTGACTAAAAGAAATTCATTTGCACTAACAGCAGCACGGAAAGACAGTGAATCGAGTCTAGCATGTCCTGAACAATCCTGCTTTAAATGTTTATCTCCACAGCTTTTCTAAATTAATTTACCCAACCAACAAATTTAAAGGGAAACAACAGTGTGTTGAAAGCCAACCAGTTAAAAATAGTCAAGTCTGTTCTTCAGGAAACAGATCAAATTCAAAAGTACAGAAAGGAGCCATGTGCAAAGAGGGCAATTAAATAAGCACATACTTAATATGGCTCACAGTCCCAAAACTGCAGGCTCAGGTGCAAATCAGCCTCACTGTCAGAAGGTTCAGGCAGGAGCTGTTAGAATTCTTCACAGCATTTTCGAGCCCATGACACCTACCAGGCTTTCACCCACCTGCTCACACACCAAATAAAATTTGAGAAAAAGAGAGTGTTGCTTCAATGCATAATTCCCAAATGTTTAAGGCAAATAAAGGTCTGAATCTGAGGAATTCACCCATTCCTTGTTCCTATGTTCCTGAGGTTCCGCCATTCAGTCCCAGGACTGTAGAGTATGAATCACTGCTGTAAATCACCTTGGATTTCTAAATATATAAGGACAATTTAAGAGAAAAAAACAAGGTGACATTCCTTCCATAGCCTTCGAGAGCTGGCTATGTGACAAGAATCAGCACCAGGGGAACCCAGCCATGGGAAAGAAGAGGTAGCCCAGAAAATTCCCTTCTAGACAGACGGAAGGATAACAGGAAATGGGATAAAGGAGCAGGGCGTGAAGGAAGGACTGACAAAACAGAGCTGAGCTTAGAGCTCAACCAGCTGCCTCTCTATCATGTAAATTTCTCCAGGAGTTACAAAGGCTGCATTTGCTACACAGGTGTTGCAGCTGCCCTCTCATCCCACATCTCCATCAGGATGTGGCCTATGTCTATTTTGTTCATAGGTTTATCTCCAGCATTGAGTACACTGATAGGCATTAGTAGGAGCACAATGTACATATTTGATGGAATTAACTGATCAATGAAATAAAAACGTTCCCAGCAGTGTTTATCAAATACTATTTTTCTAGAATTATCATTATTATTATCATTACAAAAATGATACCTGTATTTTTCTGGGGAGGTGTGGGAAAGAACATTTTTCTCATAAGCATGAAATAACTCAGGATTTTTTTTAGTTTGGCTCAGTAATTTATCCAGCGTTGATAGCCTAGCTGAACAGAAAGGCTAGGCCAGCTAAGCTAGTTACTGAGCTTTCAAAGTTCCTGCCCAATATTTTTGCCTCTGTATTTCACAATAACATTCCACTTCCCCTGCTTCCTCAAAGATACTATGGAAGTTGATGGTGGTGATGAGTAAATTTCCCTGGATGGATGAACAGAACAGGTTTATGAACCAATCTGCAGCAGCAATTAACAAGCATATGAAGAAGATACCGACTAGAACATATGAAAGAAGCTGGGAAAGTATTTTTAGCATACCAACATGCAGTTGAAATGTAGGAGGAAGTGAATCTTGGCAATGTAAAAGGTCTAATTGTGTTGCAGATGCTCTACTGTGTGAGAGATCTTAATAGCTCTTACACCATCCCAAATCCCTGACCCAGCCCCAGGCTCATTCAGCATCCAGTAACAGAATAGATGGAGCTAAACTCACAGCCCCACAGCAAGCAGATGGAGAACAGCAGCAGGATTCTGTATGGGGGAGGTTGATGCCCAATGCTCCTTCCAGCACTAAAATTCTATGGGAACCTGGATTGCCCAGGACTCAAAAACCCTTGGACACAAAAGTAGACCATAATAAAGCGTTGTGGCTTTCCAATCCCTCTGTCGCACCTTCCCAAAGTCAAGATGTTTTTCAAGGGTACTCCACATGGGCTCTGCAATTCTCTGCTACCCTCCTGATGCAGTCTCTGTGAGAGCTTAACCGTGGATGTCATCAGAGCACAGGTCTTATGCCCTGCTGATCACTACAGATCAGACAAAGAGGTTACCTCCTATCTCTGTCTGCACAGGGATGACCATTCAAAACTGCCGTCCAGGCCACACCAGATGTAGCAGATAGCAGCCTAACCATATCACCTCCATCTCACACCATTCCTGGACATGCCTACTGCCAGCACCTGCAGCTTTCCACCTGAGGGCTTTCTCATATGAGGGCAGGCAGGAAGTGCCAAGGAGTTAGTTACCCCAGGAGTAGTTCTCAGCCAGAAATGATAGAATTGGAGAATAAAATCCCTAGCTTCTTTGCCCTTTGGATGGAATAACTCTGAGGCATGTTTTATATTATCTCTCAGATGGCCCCAGTAAGATTGACCATCACCTACAGTGGTGATCTGCTCAGTGGTGTACACTTCATTGGCATTTGTTACAAAATAGACTTTTGTGTTTTGTAACACAGGCCTCATTTCCAAGCAAGGAAACACTGAATTGCTTTTGTTCCCACACAGACAAGTACTGTAACATTACAATTTCCTATGAAAGGGGAAGTGTGGCAGACATGTCAGAGCCTACCCATATAACCTCAGGCCTTACCATTGTAAGCTGGCTGACTGCCAGTTGCCAGCACCTGCAGCCCTCCACCTGACAGCTTGCTCTGGCTAACAGAGCCCACTTTGCCACCTGCAACATGCTAGAAATGGCAGGGAGTTGATGTACTCAGCAACAGCCCTCAACTAATGACTGAGTGGGATAGTTCTGAAATACTTACTCCATACTGGCTCCCAGTATTCCTAGTGGAATCATGCTCCAGTTACCCATAATGCTAACTTGGTTGATAACATGCCCTTCCCTTCTCCTTTCCCTTCCCCTTCCTCTTTCCCTTCCTGTCCCCTTCTGTTCTCTCCTTGTGTCCTCCTTTCCCTACCTTTTTTCCCACCTCTCCACTCCCCTCCCTTCCCCAATTCACTTCTCCACTCTCCTGTTAGTGTTTCCTGGGATCAATTTCCAAATTAATTATAGTTGCCCCTTGCTATCCATGAGGGATTGGTTTCAGGACTCCCCCACAGATACCAAAATCAACAGATGCTCAAGTCCTTTATATAAAATAGTGTTGTTTTTCCATATAACCTATGCATATCCTCTTGTATAATTTATCTCTGCATTACGTATAATACCTAATACAATGCAAATGCTATGTAAATAGTTATACTGTCTTGTTTGGGGAATAAAGACAAGGAGAAAAAGTCTGTAAATGTTCAATACAGATGCAATTATTCCCTTTTTTGAATATTTTTTATCTGCAGTTGGTCAAATCTACTGATGTGGAACCCATGGATATAGAGGGCAGGCTGTACTTGTACGGGTGTCTTAGCCTCAGAGTCTGCTTCTAGGGAAAAACAGTGAGATAGGGAGGAGATGCAATTCCAAATGTCTGTGACTCTAAATGGAAAATAAGCATCCAGAGAAAGACATGAACCCTTAAATCCCTACATTTTGTTTCCTACAAAGATTAGCGTGAGGTAAAAATGAAGCCCTTAGAGTTCCAAGGCCTCAGGATTGTTTACCAAGAAGTTTACCTGTAAGAACACCTCTGAGCCCAATACTAAGTTACCAAAGATTCTCATCTACTCTGGTCCTTAAACATTGTCTTGTATCTGTTCCATAGCACATAACCTTCCTAAAGGAACCTGCCTAGTCAAAATTTTTAAAGACATTTTAGCTTTTATTTTTGTTGGTATGTGGTAGATGTATATATTTATGGAGTATATGAGATGTTTTGAAACAGGAATACAATGTAAAATATGCAAATCATCGAGAATTGAGCATCCATTCCCTAAAGCATTTATGCTTTGAGATACAAACAATCCAATTACACTCTTTAAGTAATTTAAAATGTATAATTATTATTGGCTATAGTCATCTGGTTGTGGTATCAAATAGTAGGTTTTATTCATTCTATTTTTTTGTACCTGTTAACCATCCCCACCTCCTCTCAGCCCCCGACTACCTTTCTCAGTCTCTAATAACCATCCTTCTACTCTATTTCCATGAGGTCAATTGCTTTGATTTTTGGATCCCACAGATAAGTGAGAACATGTGATGTTTGTCCTTCTATGCCTGGCTTATTTCACTTAACATAATGATCTTCAGTTCCATCCATGTTGTTGTAAATGATTGAATCTCATTTTTAATAGCTGAATAGTACTCCATTGTATATCTGTAGCACAAATTGTTTATCCAGGCATCTGTTGGTAGACGCTCAGGTTGCTTCCAAATCTTGCCTGTTGTGAACAGAGCCACAACAAACATAGAAATGTAGATACCTCTTCAATATACTGATTTTCATTATTTTGGGTCTATATACAGCAGTGGGATACTTGGGTCATATGGTAGCTTCATTTTTAGCTTTTTGAGGAATCTCCAGACTGCTCTCCATACAAATTGTACTTATTTATCAATGTAAATAAATACAAGAGTGTACAAGGGTTCTCTTTTTTCCACATCCTCGCCAGCATTTCTTATTGACCTAAAGGAAACTGCCTTTAGGTCTTTTAAACAAAAGTCATTTTAACTGAGATAAGGTGATATCTCATTGTAGTTTTGATTTGCATTCCTCTGATTATCAATAATGTTGAGCACCTTTTCATAAGCCTGTTTGCCTTTGTATGTCTTCTTCTGAAAAATGTCTATTTAACTGTTTTGCCCATGTTTTGATTAGATTGTTAGATTTTTTTCCCTACAGAGTTGTTTGAGCTCCTTATATATTCTGGTTATTAATCCCTTGTCACATGGATAGTTTGCATATATTTTCTCCTGTTCTGTGGGTTGTCTCTTTACTTTGTGGACTGTATCCTTTGCTGTGCAGAAGCTTTCGAACTTGATGTACATGATCTCATTTGTCCATTTTAACTTTAGTTGGCTGAGCTTGTGGGATACTACTCAAGAAATTTTTGCCCAGACCAATGTCCTAGAGATTTTCCCCAATGTCTTACTGTAGGAACTTCATAGTTTGAGGTCTTGATTTAAGTCTTGAATTTATTTTGATTTGATTTTTGTATATGGTAAGAGAGAGGGATCTAGTTTCATTTTTCTGCATATGGACATCCAATTTTCCCAGCACCATTTATTGAAGAGACTGTCATTTCTTCAGTATATGTTCTTGGCATCTTTGTAGAAAATGAGTTCACTGTAGGTGTGTGGATTTGTTTCTGTGTTCTCTATTCTGTTCCATTGTTCCATATGTATGCTTTTCTGCTACTACTCTGCTGTTTTGGTTACTATAGCTCTGTAACATAATTTGAAGTCAGATAATGTGATTCCTCCAGTTTTGTTCTTTTTGTATAGATTAACTTTGGCTATTCTGGGTCTTTTGTGGTTCCATATAAATTTTAGGATTGTTTCTTTCCATTTCTGTGAAGAATGTCATGGTCATTTTGATAAGGATTACACTGAATCTGTAGATTGCTTTGGCTACTATGGATAGTTTAACAGTATTAATTCTTCCAACCCATGAATATGAAATAGTTTCCCATTTTTGGTGTCCCCTACAATTACTTTTATCAGTGTTTTCTAGTTTTCATTATAGAGATCTTTTACTTTTTTGGTTAATTTCCAGCTATTTAAATTTATGGGTGGCTACTGTAAATCAGATTACTTTTTAATTTCTTTTTCACATTGTTCATGTTGGCATATAAAAATGCTACTGAATTTGTATGTCGATTTTGTATCCTGCAATGTTACTGAAATTGTTCATCAGTTTTAATAGTTTTCTTGTGTAGTCTTTAGGTTTTTCCAAATATGAAATCATATCATCTACAAAAAAAGGATAATTTGACTTCTTTTTTCCAATTTGGATGCCTTTTATCTGTTTCTCTTGTCTGGTTGCTCTAGCTAGTACCTCTAGTACTATTTTGAATAAGAGTGGTGACAGTGCACATCCTTGACGTGTTCCAGATCTTAGAGAAAAGGCTTTTAGGTTTTCACCCTTCTGGATGATACAAGTTGTGGGTCTGTCATATATTGCTTTTATTATGTTGATGCATGTTTCTTCCATCCCCAGTATTTTGAGGGTTTTTATAATGAAGGGATGTGGAATTTTATCAAATCCTTTCTCAGTATCAATGAAAATCGGACTCTTGTTCTCTTCCCTTATCTTCTCTAAAACAAACAAAGGCAGATACTCTTATTCTCTTTCCTTACCTTCTCTAAAACAACAGAGGTTCTGTCTCTGTTCTGAGCCACTTACAGCTGGGGGTGAAGTAACACCAGCATCCCTGTGGTGACCACCACTATAACTGCACTGGGTGTGACCTAAAGCCAGCACAGCTCTGTGTCTCAAAGCCTGCTGTAACGACTCCCTGGTTGCTGCCCAGGTTTGCTCTCCCTACCCCAGCATCCAGAGAGGCTCTCCACACCACACCACTGTGGCCACAGGCAAGAGGACTGGGCATCAATGATTTAAGACTACTTTTCTATCTCTTTAGTGTCAATTTCAGTGATATGAAGTTATAACCAGGTACTATGAGTGCTCTGACTTTCGGTTTTTCTGAAGATGTGTTTTTCTGTGTAGATAGTTGTTAAATTGGTGCCCTCATTGGGGGGATGATAGGCAAAACATTCTATTCCACCATCTTGCTCCACCTCCCATCTGCCTAGTCAATCTTACAAAAGTTTTAAGTAGTACTATGCGAGGTGGGTCATGCCTGTAATCCCAGCACTTTGGGAGGCTGATGCAGGTGGATCATCTGAGGTCAGGAGTTCAAGACCAGCCTGACCAACATGGAGAAACCACGTCTCTACTAAAAATACAAAAATGGGCGGGCATGGTAGCACATGCCTGTAATCCCAGCTACTCGGGAGGCTGAGGCAGGAGAACGGCTTGAACCCAGGAGGCAGAGGTTGCTGTGAGCCGAGATCACACCATTGCACTCCAGCCTGGGCAACAAGAGGGAAACTCTGTCTCAAAAAAAATAAGTTTTAAGTAGTAGGTAGCATATACTTAGAAAATATTAGAACACTGTACCCATTTGTTCTTCACCTTTCAAAGTGTACTTTAACAAATTTGTCATTTTTTATTGTTATTCTAAAAGTAATAGAAGCTCATTGTAGATAATTTTAAATAATGTGCAAAATTAGGATCATGCTATACAATAATATTTTTAAATAATGTACTTATTTTTAAATACTTATTTATTTTTAAATAAATACAGCTCTCAATTTGCCATAATCGTTAGGTCTGGGGAATCATGAATAACATTAACATCACAAATAATATACCAAAAAAACCACCCATCATTTTTTCTTTTCATCTCATCCTTCTCCTCCATTTTGATGAATCCATTTTACATGAACTGTTTTTTTTATCCTAAGTAGATGATTAAAATGTTACAAGCTCCTATTAATAGGTCTCTTCTTTTGTCAACTCTGATCTGTTGAGCTGTTAGAGACCTCTTTCTGGGAGTTCTTTGTAGTCAGTACATGGAAGGAAGAAGGCCCCCAAAGATGTGCTCCTCAAGTTCTTGAAAGATTGGAAAATATCCCCTCTGAAATAACAGTTAACAAAAACTAACAAACAAAATAAATAAATAAATAAATAAAATGAAATAAAAGAGCTTGCATATAAAGAGTAGATGCCTCCCCAGAAGACAACTCATCTAAAAGAACTCCTAAAGACACTGATAAAAGAGAATGATTTTGAAACCCAGAGGCAGAGTTTTTATGGTGTTAGGTCTTATCTTTAAATCTTTAATCTTTAATCTATCTGGAGTTAATGTTTGTATAAGGTGTAAGGAAGGGATCCAGTTCCAGCTTTCTGCATACAGCTAGCCAGTTTTCCCAACACCATTTACTAAATAGGGAATCCTTTCCCCATTGCTTGTTTCTGTAAGGTTTGTCAAAGATCAGATGGTTGTAGATATGTGGCATTATTTCTGAGGCCTCTGGTCTGTTCCACTGGTCTAAATCTCTGTTTTGGTACCTGTACCATGCTGTTTTCACTACTGTAGCATTGTAACTTCATCAAAAAGTGGGCGAAGGATATAAACAGACACGTCTCAAAAGAAGACATACATGAGGCCAACAAACATATAAAAAAATGCTCATCATAACAGCTCCTTAGAGAAATGCAAATCAAAACCACATTGAGATACCATCTCACGCCAGTTAGAATGGTGATCATGAAAAAATCTGGAGACAACAGATGCTGGAGAGGATGTGGAGAAACAGGAAAACTTTTACACTGCTGGTGGGAGTGTAAATTAGTTCAACCATTGTGGAAGACAGTGTGGCAATTCCTCAAGGATCTAGAAATAGAAATTCCATTTGACCCAGCAATCCCATCACTGGGTATACAACCAAAGGATTATAAATCATTCTATTATAAAGACACATGCACATGTATGTTTATTGTGGCACTGTTCACAATAGCAAAGACTTGGAACCAACCCAACTGACCATCAGTGATAGACTGGATAAAGAAAATGTGCCATATATACGCCATGGAATACTATGCAGGCATCAAAAAGGATGAATTCATGTCCTTTGCAGGGACATGGATGATGCTGGAAAATATCATTCTCAGCAAACTGACACAATAAAAGAAAACCAAACACCCCATGTTCTCACTCACAAGTGAGTGTTGAACAATGAGAACACATGCATACAGGGAGGGGAACATCACACACCAGGGCCTGTCAGGGGGTGGGGGCTAGGGAAGGGATAGCAGGGGGTGGGGAGATTGGGGAAGGATAACATTAGGAGAAATACCTAATGTAGGTAATGGGGTGATGGATGCAGCAAACCACCATGGCACATGTATACCTATGTAACAAACATGCACATTCTGCAGATAAACCCCAGAACTTAAAGTGTGTGTGTATATATATATATATATATATATATATATATATATGTATATACATATATATATATACACGCACATATATATACACACAAATATATACATATATATGTATATATATACATATGTATATATAAAGAAACCCAGAGGCAGAGCAAGATGGCAGAATAGAAGGCTCCACAAATAATCCTCCCCAACCCCCACTTCAAGGACATAAAGTTAACAACTATCTTCACAAAAAAGCACATTTATAAGAAAACAAAATCAGATGAGCACTCACCTTATCTGGTTTTAACTTCATATCACTGAAAGAGACAATAAAGAGATAGAAAAAAATCCCATCTTGAATCAGCAACACCACTCCTTCTCTATCCCCACAACTCAATGGCATGGGGCTGGGAGAGCCCAGTAATTGTGAGGCACTGAACTTAGTGTTCTCTTGTTACAGCAGAAAGGAAAACTGGACCAAACCCTGCTGATGCTCACCCACAGAGGAGCATTTAAACCAGTCCTAACCAGAGGGGAATCGCCAATGCCAGTGGTCCAAACTTGAGTTTAGCAAACCTCACCACCACAAGCTAAAGTTCCCTGGGTTCTAAATAGACTCAAAATGCAATCTGGGCTGCAAGAACTGTAACCCCTACCCTAAGTGAGTCCTAGTGCTAAGCTGGGCAAAGTAATAGTGCACAGGGGGGCATGTGACCTACTGAGACATCAACAAAGGTGGCTAAAGGAATGTTGACATCACCCCTCCCTTAACCCCAGTTTGCACAGCTCACAACTTAAAAGAGACCCATTTCTTCTGCCTAAATAGAGGAGAGAGAAGAGTAGGGAGTACTTTGTCTTGCGTCTTGGATACCAGCTGAGATACAGCAGAATAGGGCAGCAGTCACAGTTCTGAGGTCCCCTCTCCAGGCCCTAGCTCCCAGACAAGAATATACACCACGGGCCAGAAGGGAACCTGCTACCTTGAAAGAAAGAACCCAGTCCTGGCATCATTCATCACCTACTAATTGAAGGGGTCTTGGACCCTGAATAACCAGCAGCAATACCCAGGTACTATGCTGAAGGCTTTGGATAAGAGTCTGAGACTTGCTGGCTTCAGGTGAGACTCAGCACATCCCCACCTGTGGTGGTTATGGGGCAAGAATCATTCTGCTTGACAAAAGCAAAGGGAAAAGTAAAGCCGACTTTCTATTACACCTTAGGTACCAGCTTAGTCACAGGAGAGTGGAGCATCAATTGGGCTTTTGGGGACCCCAATTCTAGAATTTGGCTCTTACATAGCATTTCTGGACCTGCCCTGGGCCAGAAGGGAGCCCACTGCCCTAAAGAATGAGTCTCGATATATTTCAAAGATGGCGCTCTAGAAGCAACTCACCACTGCAGCTCTCAGTCAAGACGCAGAGGGTAAGCAAACACCGCATTTTCAGACGGATCCTTATAGCCCACAGAGCGGGGGAAAAAGCCCAGGTGTAAAAGGCACGCAGGACTCAAGTGCAGTGCTCTCCGCTGGCGTGGCCAGGCAACCAGCGCTGCCGCTGCGGCCGGCGCACAAAACACGCGGGGCTGGGCGCCCTGTTAAACCGGCAATTTGAGACTTGGGAGGGCAGATTGCTATGCTCATCTGATTGAACGGGTTTTGGATGGTGATCTAGACCAGGAGATATCTGGGAGGTCGACGGGTCTCACCCCCACAGGGACAAGCAATAAGGCGATTCGGAGTGCCGGGGGTTGAGATTTCCACTGAGGGAAGAGCTGAACACATGACTCTGCAGCTCGGTCCGGGAGGGGCGTCCACCATTGCCGAGAGCTTCTGCCCCTACTGAGGTACCCGCCCACTGCTGACACAGTCAGCCGTTGCCAAGGCAACCTGCAACAACAGAGAGACTCCACCTACAGGGCAGAGCCCACATCAGCAGGGCAGAGCCTACGTCAGTAGGGCGGAGCCCAAAACAGCAGGACGGAGCCCACAGCAAAAGGGCGGACCTCACGCCAGCAGGGCGGAGCCTCGGCAGCCAAATAGTGAGTAGACTGCCTCCTAGCTGGGCAGGACAACG